>JAOUZG010040590.1:1612601-1640263 GCA_026289955.1 Argiope argentata
ACACACACACACACACACACACACACACACACACACACACACACACAAAACATGGAACGTGAACACAATTTTCTCTTTTGCAGAGAAAATATGAATTCTTGTTGTGCTATTGTCTTGTAATTTAATTTCTTATCTGACCTATTTTCACCTTTATTTTTCTAGGGGTAGAGTTTCTTCACCATGTGCAAATGCAGTAAAATATGAGCTTGAAAGAGAAATTGATATACTCGAAGCCAAAGAGAATAAACTGGATGAGCTAATTTATTATATGAAATCACAAATGAATACTGTTGTGGACGAAGAAGCGAAATATCCTTTTTTTTAATCTACAGATTCTGGTGAATGTTAATCATGCAGAAAATGTACTGTTAAATATATTGTTACTACTTATGTAAAATATATCTTGCAGGGGTTTCGGGGTGGTAGCCACCTTCTGCTTTTTCTCCTCCACTTTCATGAGGTTTCATTTATTTTTCTATGATTAATTTAAAAAAAACCTTAACTCTTTTTTACATATCGTTATATCACAAGTGAAGATTTAAAGAATATTGAAGAATTTTCCCAGAAAACTGTAATAAGTGTAAACACAACTCCTTCTGAGATTGTCGAGTCAAATGTAAGTACTGCATAAAATTCTCCCCCCTAATTTATTCATGATTTTTTAATTTACTAGTATCCTCTTTCTGCAAATCTTAGTTTTAATCAAAAACTTTTTTTATCGTGTATAGAAGGATTAAAAATTTTGTATTGGTGGCTATATAATTAAAGCTTGTGCAGCATTGTTCCTACCTTGAAATGTTTATAGACCTTTGTGGTTACCAAAATTGTGTAAAGATTATTATTAGTGATGTGGAAGTCAAAATACCGGAATCAGTACCACATCTGTTGATGGTTAGGATGAAATGTCTTTCTTCTTGAAGAATTCTAAGGCATTTGGTAGTGAATGCCACACACTGTTTCCGTCATCTTTCGATCAAATTAATTTTATAATCATCGTAGCTTAAATCGATTATCGTAATTCCTAGCAAAAATGAGTTAACACAGGTTGCTATTGAACTATTTCAAAGATAGAGAGGCCGACCATTTCGTTCAAATCACCAAGGAAAATGTTGTTTCTCACTTTCTGCAAGTTCCACATCACTGAAAACTTATGTATGATGGGAGTGCCCACAGTAAAATAATGGAAATGCTTCAAGTACTTCTGTTTTGTGTCAGCCGTAATTATGTATTATAAATTACCGGTGTTCATATATCCTTAAGTTATTTCGAGTTAATATGGTGATTATAAATAATTTCCATCGATGTTATTTAATGTAAGCAGCCCTGAGGTTAAAAGAACTTAGCTAAAAATAATAGCTGTGTAATTCTGTACTCAATGGGTGATAAATGTTTTTCAAAACCCTTTTCGTTATCAGCTAGTTGTTCATTGATTTGAACTATGTTGCTTAACCGTTTGAGTGTCGCGAAGCGCTATCGTGCTTCACTTGTCGTATACCAGAACTTCTTCCACTCTCAAACGGTTGACATTTATAGACTTACAATCCTGTGGAAACATGGATTTCAGCATTTTCGAAATCCAGTTTATCTTATTTAATAATTGATTAATTTTATTTAATGTTTTAATTCTGCAATATTTTTGTTGTCTCGAGCACTTTTATGTATAAATTTATTTATTATATTTTTGAGTTAATCATACTTATTTTATGTCTCGGTGTTTATATTTGGCATTTTATTAGTTTATGAAGTTCCTAAGTTTTCCTTTGAAGCTTGTGTCATACCTTCATTTTGTTTTCAGCTGAACTTAGTGAAATTATATTGCACTTAATAAATAAAAGGATTTATATTATTTTTCTCATTTTCATGAAATTGTTGTTAGAAATAAAAACTGATGATTTTCATGATGTATTTACATAGTTTTGTTTTTTAGGAGAAAACATTGGTGATTAAGAGCAAATGCACAGAAATAGAAGCATATTTACTTTGCAATGATGTTTCACTTGCAAATCTTCTTCATCCAAAGGCTCTTTTCAAAGAAAATTCGTATCAAATAAAAATTGAAAACAATACTTTAGAAGATAATGGACCAGACACATCCAGTGAGACGTTATATTTAAGTTAGTGTCTATTTTGATGTTCAATATCAATGTAATCATTCAATAATTATCTTATACATATATGAGCAGTTTTTTTTCTTCTGAAATTTTTTTCATTAATTAAAGTGATATTTTATATTATATTTCAAAAAATAGTAACCTGCAAAATATTGCACAAAATATTTTCTTTTATTGGAAATAAGTAGTTATAAATTCTTCTGTGTATGAGGTTTATGAAAAGGTTTTTAAATGTTCATTTATTTTAAACTAAATGCTCCATTAAAAACTATTAGTATTTTTAAATTGTGTATATTTTGTGCTGTAATTTCTTTTTTTTAACAGAAATTCACCTGGTATTACAAACTTAAAATTATTAATTAATAAGGTTTTTTCTGATCCCTATAACTCATTAGCTTGTGTCCCTGCTATTAAATAAAGTTCTTGTGAATTTCTTTCTTTCGATTCTGGATCGGGTATTCAATTTCTCAAGGGTAGGAGTTTTGCTTTAAAAGCCACAGGGATCCATTTTGAGAATCAATTCCCTTAGACATTGCATATTGAGGCCGAATGTCAAATGCTATGTTTGTTTTTTTTGTGTGTGAGAAAGTCTGTCAGCTCATTTGTCATCTTTGCCAACTGATTGCAGTGATAGTTATATATGAAGGTTTCTGTTATTTGTTTAAACAATTTATATTGGGATATGTGTATTTTATTAGATCAATAATGTAATTTTACAATTATAGGTTTTTTTTTTTAATAAATAAAATTGATAAAACAATATTATAACTACTGTAGAGTTCCTTCCCTTCCCAAACCTTTAGAAGTTTCGAAAACCACTCTGAAAAATTTATTTGATTGCAGGTTCTTAATGAGACAAGTCTGAAAATGCCTTCCATTTTTTTTAACCGCATTTGTTGAAAATGATTCTTTCGATTTCGACCTCACATAATGTTAATGGGTTATTTCCCCATCATAGTAAGCAGGTTACACTTTTGCGATTTTGTTCTTTTCTGACCCTAAAGAGGCTTTTATTTCATTTCTCCCCGAAAACGGTATTTCACTTATTTTGCCGGAGTTTATTAATTTTTTTACGATTAACTTAAGTATTACGATGCTGAATAAATTGTACGAAATTGGTAGATTAAACAAGACTTCAACAATTTAATAATCACTTATTTATACAAATAATACGAATAGAAACTTTCATGGAGATAATTTTGCAGTGTGGAAAGTAACTGAAATTTAATAAATATCAAAGCTATCCTGAAACTATGAATTTAGTTTTTTTACAGTTTGAATGTCAACTATTTTTATTTTATTTTTTACTTTTTCTACAATTCAGTTTTATATATAAAAAACAGGAATTTAATATACAGGGTAAGTCAAAATGAATATAGCGATTACAAACGGCTATAACTATTTAATGAAAAAAGATATATCGATAAGATTTACACAGAATGTAGACGGAACTTCAAAATTTATTAACGTAAAGCGCACGTGCAGCCAAGCGGATGCCTGCGCATGCGCGAAATCGAACTTCGCAACGACAAGAAACCTGTTCAGCGCGGCGTCTCATTAGTGGAAATGGCTAGTCCCGTGCAGAAAGCATTCTCTGTGTTGGAATTTCACAGTTGCCGTTCTGTTATTACAGTGCAGAGAAAATTTCGTCAGCGGTACAATGAAGAACCTCCAAATGCGAACAACATACGCAGATGGCATCGGATGTTTGAGGAAACAGGATGTTGACACCCTGTGATTTCTACCTATGGGGTTATGTGAAAGACAGAGTGTTTGTGTTTCCCTTGCCCAAAACAATTGAAGAACTGAAAGTACGCATTTGTAATGCGCTTGAGTCGGTTAATGAACAAATGCTTCAGAATGTATGGCGTGAAATGGAATACCGATTAGATGTTGTCCGTGTGACCAAGGGAAGTCACATAGAACATCTATGACTTCTGTATATAAAATTTTGAAGATTCTTCTACATTCTGTGTAAATCTTATCGATAAATATTTTTTCATTAAATAGTTATAGCCGTTTGTAATCGCTATATTCATTTTGACTTACCCTGTATTTTAAGATTCTATTTGCCTGTATTTTTTATTTTAAAATGCTCGATTCTTTGTTTATGTATCACACAGACTACACTGTTCTATTACATAGAATTAAAGCATATATGAACATTTTTATACTGCATACAAAATCGGTTATACTTTTTACTTATCATAGTTTGAAATCTGTAATATAAATAAGTAGCAGCATTTTTAACTACATTTTTAATGCTTACTATGAACATGGGTTTTTTTTTTTTTTGAGAATTTCTAAGATTTATAACATATATCGCTTTTCGAAAAATATGCTTGAAGTTGAACGTAACCGATTATTGAATTATAATTAAAAAAATATTTTTCTATTCAAAAAGTTTATAAAATGCCAATAATTATAAAATTAAAAAATCAATAAAGTAAAATTGGGCATGGTTTACTTAGAATTTCTTATACAGGGTTGATTATCAATTATATATAAATTCATGAGTATAAATTGATGCATTCTACAAATTTTTTTATAAGCTACTAATTTCCATCGTGTTATTGTAGTTGTAACCTTTTTATAATAAAAACTAAATTGCTCTATTTTTCAGTTCTTATTTTAAAAACATCATAAAGATTTAATTTGCATGTCTTCTTTGATATACATCAGCATTGACTGCTAAAAATTAGTATTACAGGTAAGGGGAAAGTAATACTACTAAATTATGGAATTGATAAAAAAAAGTAATTTAATTCATGAATGAAACTAACCTTTTTCATTCCATGCATAAGACGACTTTTGAGAAAAAAAGTCTCTAAAATCAGTGCCAATGGATTCTAAACTTCTGCTTGCTAAAATCTATTGACCCTATGGAGTATGACTCAATAAGAGATATCTTTATCGGGACCATTTGAGTTTATTCGGGAGAAGGAAATCCTAACTCATTTGCACAACATCTGCACTAATCTATAACCAAAGGTTTAAAAAAATAAATTTGGTACATCAGTTGTACTCCTGTAAGCAAAAAATTTAATTTGAGCAAAATGAATGAGAATCTATAAAGTCAACTCCAAAATATAGAATACGTATGTGTTATATAATTTAACAATTTTTATAATTTTGGAACCGATAATGGTCTTGATAATATTTTTGTTTATATGTTCTTAATCTCTTACTCATAGATTTGTCTGATTTTTATATCATTAATAAAATATATTAAATAGTCAACAGTATTTAGGGCAGACTATAGTAAACATTATCTGTAAATATTTAAGTTACTTAAGAAATTCTATGGTGATATTTTTTTAATGTAATAGTTTTATTTAATGAAGTTGATGCCCAGTTTTAAAATGAAAATATGTTTCCATAAATCATTACTTTTTTAAATTTAAAATTATTTATTTCATTGGTATTATGAATGTGTGCTTTTTGCACATGAGCCAGTTTTGTACAAATAGTATTGCTATATAGTTAAATTATGTTATTTGTTAAATGCTAATTTAAAAAAATGAAAACATTGCAGTTAAAAAGACTATTTAAAACCATTTTTTTAAAGTCTCAAATGAGGTTTACATGCAATTAATAATGATCATTCATAATTTTTTTAATCTTAATAACAATTAGAAAATTACTCACTTTTTTTTCAGAGTAGCTTCCATTAAAAGAACACAATTGTTTTCTAATAAATTTGCGTGTGCAATTTTTCAATATCGTATAATTGTATTACAGGTAGGGCTTTTTTTAACTTAAAAGATTGAGTTAACAATGCTGCAGATAATCGGGAGTTAACTTTTAAACAGATTTCTATGCTTTACCAATGTTGTTGGTTTACTTTTTTAAAATAAAAAAGTTCCTGTTAGCTGCTTTTTCCACCCTTTATTTTAAAATGCCCAGTATTAAAATTTAATTTCCCCCTAGTATTAAAATTTAACCTTGAGATTATTTTTAAAAAGCATTTTAAGACTTACAACCATGAAACTTTGAAAGTTGATTGACTTATTTAATGCTTGTGCCTTTCAATTTATATCAGGAGAAAGTTATGTTTTAATGTTTCTTTATGTAGAAACATGGTAACTGTTTCTGTAGATTGCAGCTGTATTTTTTTTCTTTATAATTGCTTACAGTGTATTTATATTCTAAATTTTGATTTTAACTTTTCCTCATTATTTTCTTTTATAATTTTAGATGAACATGATATTTTAGCTAGGAATCCAATGGAAGTGTATAATCCAATGTGTTCTGGTGCAGTGTGGTCCCATGGTAAATTTTCTGGTTTTATTTTTAATAATATTATATGAAAGATGTATATGAATAGATATTATTGACTCATTTCTTTCCGTTTTAAATGTTATCCTTTTATTCAAAAACTTTTTTTAATGTAACTATGTAAATACTGCATCTGAGGCTGAGAACTATCTGGTGCTATGGTTTTGATTACAACTACGTCCCCCCTCTAATATTTAACATTTTGAAATAGTACAAGTAATTGATTTTTGAGCTTTCCCTTTCCTATCTTGTAAAATTATTTTACATTATAAATTAGGCATTGTTGATTTGTACTGTAATTTTTTTGAAGAGTTATTGTTAACACTTTCAACGTTAACCGGCAATCGGATACTTCCAATTACAGGTTTCTTTGGGTTGAAATTTGTTTCTTATGAAAGTTTAGATGGCTTGAACTTTCTAATACATATCTGAAGAATACTTTTTCTGTTTTCTAACTGGCTTAAGAGACAAATTTTAGCCCATAGAAACCTGTATCTGATAGACGAACTATCTCTTTGATAAAGTTGAAAGTGTTCATGAAGTCAGGGAGACATCGTAATAATCTATAGCTTTAACTTTCACCAAGTGCAGGCTGCCAGGAAGAAACATACAATAAAATTTGGTATGTAAATGATAATTACGGTCTCTCCTGTAAGTAACCTGTAATGCCAAGCCCAAGAAAAACCAAACTGAATATGTTTTATTACTTTGTTTATAAGGTTTAAATCGGTGGAGTAAAAATACCTGGCATACAATGTAATGAAGGATGAAATTTTGATTATTTGGACATATTTTAATCAACTTATATTAATTAACTTATTTGGACATATTTTGCTTACGTTTATATCGTTAGTATTTTAATTTTTCTTTGCTTTTTAGGAATCATTAACTGAAAAGTTTGAGGATTTTCCCCTTGGGAGAAACTGATTAATTACTCTGTATCACGTTCTAGACAGAAAAAAGATCACCTTTTTTTTTTGTTAAATTTTCTTTTTAACTGGTGAAATTAAAAGATATAAATAAAAATAGCTTCTTTTAAAGGGTGAGCTGCCGATTTCAGACATTCATCTTAGTATTTTTTATATTTTACCAATGTAACCGTCATTCTGTTAAATTAAAAAAGTTCTCTTTCTGATTTTATTATCAGTATCTTTCTTCATTTTTATTGTAAATATGTAGCTAAACCAATTTAAATAATACTTAGGCATTATAAAAAATCACTTGCTACATTTTTTTTTTCAAATTAAAAATAAGTTTCACTCCATTAACATTTTACGTTTTTTTAATTTGACCGATATTAAATTATTAGATACCTTAATAACAATCTTGTATAAATAAATCTGTACTTAAAGAGAAGCAGAATGTCACATTAGTGTTTAATATGATTGATTTTAAAAAATAAATTAGATTTTGAGAAATTCAGACGAAAGGATTTATAATTATTATTAAATTTGTTAATCGTGTCTAGAATTTAATACAATTATTGTTTATTCATACTTATTATTCCATCTTAGGTGATACTGTTATTAAAAATGCATTCATTACTGAGGAAGATGACATTGCTCCAATGGGCAAGAATTTCCTCCTGCAGACTGAAGATCAAGATCTTGATTTACCATTGTTTTCACTTCTTGAAACACCTATGGATAACTATTCATTTTCCTTAGATGATGGCGAAGGTATTACAGATCTGTTTGATTGTGGGTTTTCATGTCCTTGATTAATGCTTCTTTGCAAATGGAATGGATCAACTCCTGTTGAAAGCTTATTTTATAAAAGACATTTCTTAAATTATACATGCTTAAATTAAAACAATATTACTTTATGGAAAACTGTTTAATGATTTGTTGCTGTTGCACATATCTTTTAAATATCAGAATTTTTAATTTGTAAAATTTTCATGATGCTTTGTTGTAGTAGCCACATGCATCAATCTTGTGGAACAAAGCTATTTCAGTGTTTGAAAGCGTATTTTCAAATAAACCTGGCCTTTAAAAATATTGTTTCAATCAGTTGTCAATTGTTGCTTATAATAATAAGTATGGATATTAAATGTTTCATAGTCTATTGAAAAAATGTGCCTTTTCTCAGTATCGAGATTTTTTCGTTATCTGCAATAAAAAACATTTTTTTTAGTTGCATTGAAAATGTGCTCTTTGCATGTTACAACTAATCATATGTCATCTCTGTATATAAAGTTTTTATGTTAAAATAAATGGAGTGTTCATCAGGTTAAATGTATTTTTTGTAATGTGTTCAATTTGCCAAATATAAGCTACATATAGTCTTCAATATTAGTTTGTACCTAACTTCCATCATTTTATTATTTCATTTATGCACTGTTAGTACTTCATATAATATCCAATACTAAGTACATCTTAAGCAATTCATAGTTTATATTTCTTTTAGTAGTAATGGTGTATATTAGGAAAATACTTCATATGCACCTGGATATATGTATTTTCATGTATTTAGTTAAGTGTTTAACTTTATTTATGTACAAATTTAGAATTATGCATTGTATTTGATTTTATTTCTTGTAATATTTATATGAAATTTTTCTTATTTAAGGGGTCTTATATGCAATATTCATGTAGCGAGTTTACTTATTTCTTTTCCGCTAAGTGTCAAACAATTATTCAGCCTTTTTTAAAAATTCTTCTAAATTTAATTTCTATTTGAATTTTAACCCTGTTTAATTTTGATAGCTTATATACATTGAGTCAAATAAGACTACTGAAATATTGTATTTTATATTGCATTGATATATGTGTGAGTAATTTAACAGAGTTAACTTTCGGATTACATTGCATTTCTCTTTGATTTTATTAAATTTTTGAAGAATGTGAATAATTTTTAGCAGTTATTGCTATGGCCCTAAAAGAGAGATTGATGGAGGAAACATGCTTATTGAAAATTCTCTCAAAATATTTTGATTTAAATCTTGTTTTGAATGCTGAAATTTAAACTTTTCGTACCCTTAAAGATGTAGGAAATTAATTTAATTGAAATTTTAAAAATAAACACTACTGTTTAAACAATGTTATTTATTTTGAATTTGTTTTTATTACTCGGAGATTCGTATTAATTTTTTTAACTGTTATGGAAACTGTAGAGAATAGTTTAAAATTTCCCTTTTTTTAAAATTTATATTTTAGTAGATGCAATTTATAACTTAAAGAATAGTGTTCAGATTTTTATTTATGTATTTGTCAAAGTTGTAAAATTTTAAGTGTTTCCTAATAGTCCAAGTTTATATAATATAAATGGGATATAATGCTACTTACAATATGCTTACATGCCAAAGTTATGCAATATTCATGTATGCAATATTCAAGTTTTCCTGTTTCTCTGAAGCAATTTACCCTTTCATGTTGAACTTCTCAATGATTTTCAAGTTTTTTATAGAAAAAATTAAAATTTGATATTATGAAATAATATTGATATACTACTTGTGAAACTGGTATTCATAGTGCTTTACAACGCCTGGAACATAATGGGTATTTGTTTAACAGTATACCCATATTTAATCAGTTATGCAGTGACGGTAGAGATACATACTTTTGCTCCTTCATTAGCAAACTATAATACCCATTGATATTTCCATTCACTATATTAATTATTTTTATAAGAATGTATTCATAGTTTTGAGCAGATGTTTTCAGCACTTACCGACAGCTCTTAAGATCTATGAAAGTCAATTCTTAGTAACTACTTTAAAAAGTGATTTCAATACATCACATTCAAGGTATACACATTATTTTATTTACTGTAAATATTAAAATGTAATGATGCCATGGACATTTAATAAAAGTCGTAACTATTTAAATGGTGCTTCTTTTAACTAAATATCTTAAGTAATCCTATTCCATTATTAATTTCAATTTTTAGATGTCGTCTAATACAGTGATCTTTCTGCAAGTGGAATATATGTTTTTCTCTTTAGTATACTAAATATTAACTGTAAACAGAATTCGCTTTCCGTCCGTATCTGAATAAAATTCGTGATATTTTGGTAATTTTTATATTAATGTTTGTTTCTGTACTTGAGCATTACTTTTCTCTTTTCTTCCTCACAATACATACTTATTATATTCTAGTCATATGTTTCCGTAGGATTTTTTTTTTGTTCATGCCAATTAAATAATTATAAAAATTAATGTTCGTATGAAAGATATACAGATTTTATATCAAGATTATTAAAATATCTTGCTTAACAAATCTTGCCTTATCAATGATAATGCTATATTACTATTAGTAATTGTATGTGATATAAACATAACTGTTATAAAGTGGTTGAAATCTTAGTTTTCTATGAATTCAAGACAAAATAATTAACATTCTTAAGATTTATTTATTTAGACTAAATTATAAGTCAATTCTACTTTTTATTAATTTTAAGTATTATAAAGTAGAATTGACAGTAAACTTACACACTTTTCTGTCAATTTCTAATGAAATCTATGGGAAGTTATTGCTGACTTGTTATTAAGAAAGTTATGGGGGGAAAGAAGACTCCTGAGTTTTTCTTTATTATCTGCATTCAAGCTTTTTCCGTCAAACCATCTCTTCGTTTTATTTATCCATATTTATGTTTTGGTTGTCCTCATCAGACGAGATAAATGAATTGTCTGTAGTTGTTTTATTTTCGAGTTGTATTACTTTTCAAAAATTAATGGCAAAATTATCTGCTAGTAATACTGAATTTTCTGATAGGAAAAACTGAATACTCATTTGTATAGTTTAACCAAGTATTAAAATAACCATTAGGATGTTGTTATTCTGTGGATGTGTTTAATAATTTTACTTTATAAAATGGAAGAAAACCTAGCATATTAAGTATATTTTTTAATTTTGTATACTTAAAAATTATGAAAGAAGGTAAATTACTGTGCTTATAATGTGCAATTGCCTTAATATTAGTTCAGCATTTAATATGGATTAGGTGTTCATGTGTATTTGTGGTGTAGCTCGAAGGGAGGGGAAAAAAAGACCCATTAACTTATTTTAGTACTTAAATAAAATTTCTTGTTAAAATGTCTTTAAAATTATCGTAGTTCTTAAGAAAAGGATTTTGTTATGAAAGCATCTAGATGTTAATATTAGTTGTTTAAAACTTCCGGTGAAATTTTATATATTAATTCTACAAGAGTTATATTTATTTTCTCTTCCATGTTCTCGAGTTTTAAGAATAGACATTATTAATGTACAAACAGGGCTGTTGCGTTTGTATTCATGGTTATGTACTCTTTATGTTTAACAGTCTTAAGTGCATAGATTCTTTTGCAGCTTTATTATATTTGATTTATTAATATGATAATAAAATGTTTTTTTTTAATTGTTTTGTTCTGTTTTAAGTATATCCCAAGTATTGCTATTTTTCGATTACACAACCTTCATTAGTCTGTGCGGTTTCGTTTTGTGTATGTAAAAAGCAGCAATTGTCTGCTGAACTTCCATTTTACTTATATGTTAAGTTATTGTTATTTGTTAAAAAGGTAAAATAATTGAATGTCTTTTGTGTTGAGTGATTGTTTTGTACAGATTGTACCATTCATGAATTTTTGTTGCCATTTTTATAATGTAAGTTTTAATCCTGTCATTTAGTTTTTTCCAAAAGTTTCATCATTTAAATAAATTTTATTCAAATGATTAATGCGGGTTTTTTATTGGGAAAAGTAATTTTAAAAGTTCTGCAATATATAAAATTGTATTTTTAAAATTACTGTATGGAATGGATCCATTTTTTTACAATAAAAATCTGTTATTCTTCAAATTGACTATTTTCTTTATTCTCACAACTATTTTTTTTACCTTGTACATATTACATTATATTTTAAGAAGGGTAGGTGATATTTGCCACTTTTAAATTGAAAGTGTAATTTGTATTTTATTTCTTGAAGACAATTACGTTTTGATTTCCTTTAAGAAGTAAATAACTGATAATGTTTTCTTAAATGTATTACTTATAAGCAATATCTTCACATATATTTAGCTATCACATTTTTTTAAAAGTAGAAGTGTTAGATACTTTACTACTGATATCGTGAGGGTGTTGGTTAACATTTTAGATCCATCATTTATTTTTCTTTATATTCCATAAGCACTTAATTGTTAATTCCAATTGTTTTAAGCAATTTGATAAAAGAAAATCTTCAAAGAGATTATTTCAAATTGTGAACAGTTTTTGTGAATTTCAGGCAATAACATGGTTCAATACTTATACAATTAACTTTATGGCTGCTTAGAGAAAAGGTAGGCCATTATCTGGAAAAGAAAAGCAGTGATAAATAAGTATAAATTATGGCTGATATCTTAACATATCTCTAGAAGTAAAGCATCTAGAAATAAAAGGGTATTATTGTATATAACATATTTATAGCATGCAGCATAGAAAATAGATCTCTCAGTGTGGTGCATAAGTGTTATGTTCCAGTATTCATAAATTATGAACAATATGAATCTGGCTTACGTATTACCTGTTTCCCTATCATTGTGTACTTGAGCACTTAATTAAAAGAAATCCATAAAATTTTTATATTATTCATTGTGTTAGGATATTAGTAGAATGGATTACTTGTAGTACCATATTAGTCTGAAGTAATGGCTATTATGTATATTCTTATTGGACGATTTTTAAACTTTTTATTAAGTATTAAGATTGAATGACGACCCGATTGACAGTTTTTGGTACTTCAGATGTATCATTTCAATTGGGAATTAACTGCCATTTTAGATATTAGAGGCTGTTGATTGAAATCCTTTTAATTTACCATTAAAAACTAACCTAATTGCAAGCCGTTGTTAAAAAACTACTTAATTTTTCTTTTCATATGAAAGTTTATGAACTCTGGATATGTCTTCAGTGATATCCGGCTCATCAGTCACTTCATTTTCTAGAGGGATCGGAACCCCCCTTTTTCGCTGTGCATTTTCTAGGTTGAAAAATGTCGAGTGAGCTTTCAACAGCCGTTGTACCGGAAATTCATTGCTTCGTATCAATATTTATGAACCCCGGATATATTATTAATGCTCTACCACCTTTCTCATGGAAGATGCGTGTGGTATAAAATGCTTCTAGCCCTTTTCAGATTATTTTTTTTAATTCTATAATGCTACATTGTTATTTGGTGGCAAATAGTCGACTTCCTTTGCACAGATTTTTTGTTGAAGCTTAATTTCTCAAATAACGTATTAATGTATACTAGCTTTAAATTCTATTAAAAATGCGTTATTTAAGCTCTGTTTTTTTTTTGTCCTTAGCTCAAAAAATGAAATGGACTTGTTTTTTAAATAGTTTACTGTGAAACTCTACAAAGATACTAAATTATAATTTGATTAACACTAATTAAATTATTGAAGCATTATAAAATTACAGCATTTTCGTTGAACAGGAAATAAGCGTGAACAATAATAATAATAAAAAAAAGAAGAGAATTTCATCTCCTGCTTAATCCTCTTTCGCTACCCCAAGGGACCGGCTCTGCAAGGAGTCTTATCTAATACGATATACTAAATCAATTATGAATCAAAACTTCACAGGAAGAAAGTTTTAGTCTTTCATTCACCAAATCAGTGTGGGATGGGGGGGACTTTGTATTCGTCAGGAAAAAAACTAATGAAACAATCAGGGACGAGATTTTTTCTATTTTTTTAAAAAATTACATAAATATTCTAATAATCACTTAAAAATGTGGGAAAGTTAACGGAAATGGAATATCTGATACAGAAATTCTAGTTTCAATTTTTAAAATATTTCGAAAGGGACTATTTTTAAAATTTTTTTAATGATTCAATTAATTTTGTCAGAGGTCCAAAACAATTTTCCTCAAACCATAATTGTTTGCTCTTTTATATGTGCAAAGATTTTTTTTTTCTCCTATAATTGTTAGAAGCCATATTATGGGGAAATGCGCTCGAAAAATCGTTCAAATCAACACAAAGCATTAGATTAAAAAATTTCTACACTGAATTTAAAAATTCGGTCTTTGAAGTGCATTGAATCACTATTATTGCTACATAAGTGCCAAATTTCATGGTTGTAAGATTGATAGATTTTCCTGGATATCACCGAAACGCAAACAAATACAGAAATACTACCTTTTATAAGTATAGTTATCTTACATCAAAACATAAGGTAAAATGATTATGATAGACGGCTTGAAAGTGAACCAGATCAATTTTGACGGGGAGTTTGTTCAAGGATGAGACAAGTACATATATATGCAAGAACTTCGTTGGGAAGCCAACGTCGTGATAGGAAGTCACGCTAGAATTTCTCTTACGATTCGGATTACTTTTCCTTTTCTAATTTTTTGTTATTGGCATTTTTCTGTGTATTAGTCTAAAGTGTGAAAATATCGAGTAGGTTTACCTTCTGTGTTATTTGGTATTACTTTTGATTTTGCAATATATTCCATTTTTAGTTATAATGAATATTTGTTGTAAGGTTTCCTATTTTCCCCCCCATTATCATTGTAAAAAGAACCTAACATTAGAGTTATTTCTAGCAAAGTATAGTGTGCCCTTGCTGTACTCAAATTCTTATTACATATATGTCTTATAATCTATAACATTCACATAACGAATCCACGCAATTATGAATATCTTTTAACATATTTGATTACCAGAATGCATTATACTAGAATGCGCACTGAAAATATATAAAAATCGCATGCATTTTCAGAAAATTTAAATGAAAGAAAATTTTTGTTGCAGACTCATAATTTGTAAGTGATGTACTTTTAGTCTATCATAACTTTATATGAATATCTATCATAGCTTTATATTATCATAGCTTTGAATGAAATACAAAAATTGAATTGTGAGCATAGAAATGATCTCTTTCACGTTCATTCTTACTATACTGGATTTTGAAATGAACTTAGAACTGAAATAACTTCTAAAATTGTCGCTAAGAGAGTAATGCTAAAAGTAAATTGTTTAATGCTGTTAATCCAAATATAAAATTATTACCGATAAAAATTTATATTACGGAAATATGATAGCATTACTCATATCGAAGTAGTTGTCATTAACATTAAAAAATGACCTAAGACTTCTAGAGCAATAGTAAAACTGAAAGTTTTGACTACGTTTCAGATTCCTTCAAAGGAAAAATCTCGCCCTTCTTACCCTCAGATTTCGACATCGTTTTGCCTCTGAAAGTTTTTACTTTGAAAACATTAGAAATTAAATCACTTTTTTATGCTCTTTCCAGTAAAAAAGTTAGTGTTATCTGCAACGACTCAAAAGCAGTTCAAAGTTATTTATTAATTAAAACGTCTGCGTAGGTCTAAAAATGCAAATATGAGTGCAAAAATATACTTTAATAGATTTACCCAATTTTTGTTAGGTTGGTGATAAAATGGAAAAAAATCTACCTATATACAATATTTTGGCAAAAAAAAAAGAAAAGAAAAAAGAAGCTGTTTATATATGTGTGTTTTGTATTATTTAATCATCAACTACTCAAATTTAGCTTTTTTTTTTTTTAAAGAATACAAGGGCTCTTTGGGAACGGGCTTCGCGATTTTGGAATTTGGTTAGATGATGAGATCGCTTTGCTTGGCACTCCCTTCTTCAAACTCCCGAGTCACGCTAGTAGAACATTTGATAGACAGATTTAGCGTGCTTCTTCGCTGGAACAGACAACGGATTCGTAAGTTTTTCAACGAAATCGGGTTTCGAACTTTGATCCCTGTGACCGCGACATCTTCAGGCCACCGCAGCATTGAGCAATTCAAGATACTTACAAGCCGTCTTTCTGGCACAGAGGTAGCGCGTCTTTGTCGCGTTCTGGGTGTTCCCGGTTCGGGCATAGTTTTTCTTCTGTGTGCTATCTGTTTGATGTTTGACTGTGTCCCCCTGTAAAACGGAGCTGCGCAAGCAAATATGGTGAATGTGTAGCTAAGTCGTACTCTTGGTCCTAGTTGGCGCTACTTCGAAAACAAGAGACGCTTCTTTCGGCTTAAATCTGCTGCTGTATCAGCAGGGGGCTTGTCCATGGCACGTGCGATAAATAACCACATAACAACAGATACTTGTAAAGATATATAATCCTTTATAAAGAAATTAAAAAAAGCACTTTATTAATAAAGCATATATTTTACAGCACTGGATAAAAAAAAGGTGTATAAATATTCTTCAGCATCCTCTTGTTTTTCACCAACAGTCGAGGACTATTTTGACTTTATATTCTGTCAGGCCTAGAACGAAAAAAAAGTTATCAGTCTTTTCTATTTCGGACATTAATCTTTTGACATAGATTGCCTGATTTTATTAATTGAAAAGCACAGAAAATTTTGACTTTATATTCTGTCAGCCTAGAACGAAAAAAAAGTTATCAGTCTTTTCTTTTTTGTATATTAATCTTTTGACATAAATTGTCTGCTTTTATTAATAGCAAATCAATTTTTAGGCATCTTTTAAAGTATTGATATAAAACAATATGTGAATAAAATCAAAGTATAATTTAATTTACATTTTTAAAAATTTAATACTGTTAATGCAAATTTATTCAAAATATAGTTTTGTAGTTTTAAAGGCAGTATTAATATACTATTAAATAGTGGTGGAAAGGATAATTAAATTTTAAAATAAAAAAAAGTATCATAAAACAGTGAAAAAAAATCAAATCTTGAATATATACTAAGTACAAAATGTACATTTCATATTTATAGAGTTTATGTGTATACAGGTAAGTGTTATTTTTTAAAATCTCTAATCGAGCTGATTTTCTGTGTGTATTCAATACAACCTGATGAATTTAATTATGATCATTGAATTCTTTTCCACTAGTCTTTAGTCAAACAAAATAAGTTAGAAAAAAAAAGTTTTTCAATGGAGCGTATTCGTTTTATTTCCGAGGTTTTGGGCTATCTCTATTTTGAAACGAATTTAGTGTTTTACAGCAATTTTATGCTCCTTATTTGAAAATCCTTATTTTTACACATGATGAATTATTTTGAGTAAATGAGAAATCCTCTTTTGTGATATTTTTTTTATCAGAATATAAAACAGGTAATTTTAATGGTCGGTTAAAATCTGTACGCAAGACAAGTCTGAGCCGATTATTAAGCAATTCTAAAGTGCTGGTAAATTTTGAAACAAAATACTAGTTACAATTTCCTTCCCTCATTGGCAGATACTCCCTGTTCTCATTTGCCGCAACATGGTCAGCTTGGGATCTTGCGCCTTAAAATCAAATGATACAACCATGTTCTCATTAAGAAACCTAATTCCTCTATACCAACCAATAGTATATCCTATTTTTACATATCAAGTTTGAATCTATGAGCTTACAAGAAAAAGTATTTTACCTGTACAATGCCAACGAATTAATTGGAACTATGATGAAAAAGTGTATAACGATATTTAAATGAGAAACATAGAAATGGTGCCTTTTGTAGATGACTCACTTTTTAAAATCTCAATTAGAGCATATTGCTTTGTATAAATTGAATGGACACAATTCGATTTGTATGCTTTTATAATACGGAATCATGAAATAGCTACAAAGATTCAAGAAAATTTCTGAAAAATTTGAAGGTTGACATTTTTTGAAAGTCATATTGCATAATAGAACGATTTTCTATGCATATTATTCATTAGTGAAAAAGTAATTTTTCTTTAATTGCTTAGCGGCAGTAATCTAACTACACTCCTATAATGTTTTACCATGTACTTGCAATTTGAGGCTGAAAAAAATTGCACAAACCACCACCAACAACGATTTTTTTTGTTTGTTTGGTGCCTTGAATTTCTTAAATAGTTCTGATTATATTCAATGTGCTGGTTTTAAATATGAAAGTGGGTTTTCAGTATTGAGATGAAGCGTAGCTAAAAATGAAGTGAGTTTATGAAATATTTAAAACCTTAAAGAGTAAATTATTTTATCAAATGATAAACAACATTAAAAAAAGAAGGAAAAAAAAATGTGTAAGCATCTCTTCTTACACAAGAATTCGTATGATGAGTGAAAGAATATACCATAACTTAGGTTTAATTTTCGCTTACGCACTATTTATTATTATTATTTTTCATTTCATTAATTGAAGAATTTATGTTGGGAAAAAATAAGGAATTCATAATTGGGTAAGAGTAATTCTTCAACTCAATTTTCCTAGAGAGAGAGAGAGGGAGAGAGAGAGAGAGAAAACCCTTTCACGTTAAATGTCATTTGAAAATATCTTCTTGTCGCATAATCGTCTTATAAAAATTATATATCAAATCAATTCATTTTGTATTTGCTTAGTTTTATTTAAAATTAATATTTAAAAATAAACCGACTTCTACTGCAACTAAAGTATTTCTTTTATAAGAAATTATCTAAAAGAGTGTGTAAGAAACTTATGAAAAGCGCAAGCCATGAATTTTCTTCATGCCTCTCAAAATGTAATAGCTGTAACTTTCATAACTTAGAGATAAAATGCATTACCCATTAACATTCTAAGCTGTTGCTAATCTTAGCGGACATGAGAAATTTCAAGCTAATAAAAATGTCCAACATTCAGTGCCCTCTTTCTACGGTTTAATTACGTTGCGAAGACATGAACTACGTTTTTCTTAAATGATCATCTCGATTTGGATCCACCTTAATTGTCGTTCTTACCTTTACTCTTGAAAATTTTTATTTTTCTTAATCATATGTCAAAATAACATGAATTTCATCAAGATTGCAACTCCTTTAACAGATATTTTTACTGTAAAAATAAATCTTGTGTTTCACTAATACATTTATATTATTTCAAATAATCTTCATAACACAAAAATAATAAATAAAAAGTGATGAGAAGACGATTTCACTTTCGAATCCCATTTTTAGTTGAAAATTTCTGTCAAATGCTCTTTCACGATCGAAATTGCCCCATTAACGAATAAAAGTAATTTTTTGTTCGGTCTTTACCAATACATCAATCTTTACTTCATATCTTTATCTCCCAGGCAACACCAAGATTTCATGAATCTTAATGCTTGAAAAAGTGCAGGGAGGTTTACCTTACAAAGTAGCTCTTCATGAGCCTCTCCTCCATATTTGGGAGAACCATGCTTCCTTCATTCAAAAATCCCTAAATTAAAAAATTAAAGCCAAGTGAAGCACAAAAATGAAAGCAGAATAATGCATACTCAATAAAAAGAATAGTCAAACTGTTTTTGAATATAAAATAAGCATCTGACTAAATGTTCATTTTGGTTTTTATCCACAATTCTTTAAAAGTGTTAAATATGTTTGCTATATTCGACAATTTGGATCTAGTGGAATTTTTGAAGTCAAACTCAAGGAATTTTTTCTTTACAACCAAAATTTATTTTAACTACACTAAATCGAATCAAACCTGTACAGATTTCAATTAAAATACTCTAAATATTCAAAGTTTTCTTTTTGTACTGATTATTTTTAGGTTTCCAGTGTTAATTAGATTAATGTTTGAATCAACAGGAAAACTATCTCGATCAGATGATGAAGATGACGCCTGAAATAATATCCTCTTTTTACATTTCACTAATATTAAAAGGTTTGTACTCACTGATAGTAAAGGCTCCATATATACAGTGGATTTGAACCTAGAGCTCTTTAAGTTCGAAATTGAAACCTTACCACCAGGCCACTGTGGTTCTTGCTAATATTTTTCAGAATCTTTCAGGTACAGAAGAATAACGGGAAATAACTTTGTTCGAAGATTAATCGCAATTAATTTTTAAATTTAATTATTGTTGCTTTCTGAACCATAGCTGTCTTTTAGTGTAGTTATTATTTTCTTCATAAAATTAATATTAATTCACAGAATATTTAACCTTCTAGTATTCCACTGTACAATTATTTTGCAAGTATTTCGGATAATATCTCGAGGACTATTTTACTTTTCAAGGATTTTATAGATGGCTTGCAAATTTTTGTCTCGTTAGAGAGTCGTAGAATATTGGAGAGTTGAACACAGTTTCAGATATAGTTAATGCCATCTTTTCACGTTTGAAAATTACAAGATCCAACCTAAAATAGTATTATTGTTTCTTAACGGAACTGAATTTAACATTACTTGTACATTAATGTAATTAAATATATCTTTAGATAGCTTGAACAAAACTAGAAGAAATGTTTTTACTGACGTAGGAATCATGAGATTAAGAGAAAGTGTTTAAAAAGTTTAAAAAAATGTATACTGTTGGAATTTTTTTTCCTTTTAATATAATTTCAGAATCTCACAGGAAAAAGTTCACAATGGTTTTTGCTTATTCCGATATCGGGTTTTTGAACTCATTATTATGAAATATATTGCAAGTGATGATATAATTTGTTTCGGTAGATTTAAAATCCGATTTCTTTATGGCTGTTTGTCTTTCCATCAATCTTTTCTCAATATATATGCTTAGTGTTGATTAGTCTACCGTGAAACAACAGGTGACCGAATGACATACTCCGCAAAACAGCAATTAAAGTAATTATTGCACAATTACTCTTTCTTTCAACAAGCTTCCTAAATGCAAAAGAAAATAATTTACTGTAATTACCCCTGCCAGTTTCAAAAAATGAGTAGAAGTATTATCCAATAAAGACATCCATTACAGGTTGTGGTATAAAAAAATCAAAGTTAAACGATTTTAGATAAGCTTTGTACTTTGACTTAATGTAAGTTCCGTTAAAGATTATTTTTTCTTCTCATGCTCCATATTTTTATTACCCTTTGTGTACGGTATAATTCTCTATTATATATTTCAAACTAGACATTTCGTCAGTTATTTGTTTTCCTTTTAAAGAACTAGAAATCTAATGTTTATTCAATTCAGCGAATACTAATCACACCAACTGGCACGTGACAAATGAATTTATTTATCAAAATATTTCCTCGTGGTAAGATCTCCTGGTGGAGATTAATGACCAATTGTATCCAGATTGTAGATCTGATTTTTTATGCTTTGATTTCCTCATTTGGACAACGCAAACTGAAATGAAAAAATTAATAAAATTATTTAGCCCATGCATAATAATAAGCTCCGCAAGTCTTCAATCTCAGAACTGTTCTGTAAAAGTAAGGACACTTTTTTTTCACTAAAAATTTTTTTACTAGAGTTTTCTTACATCTACTAATTTTTATTAATTTAAATAAAGCTTATTTATTCTCACGTGACTTGTATTTAATGTAACAGGCCGAATTGATTTTGGAATA
Organism: Argiope argentata; assembly: GCA_026289955.1. Classification (NCBI taxonomy): domain Eukaryota; kingdom Metazoa; phylum Arthropoda; class Arachnida; order Araneae; family Araneidae; genus Argiope; species Argiope argentata. Next base: position 1,634,158 of record JAOUZG010040590.1, read on the forward strand.
TATTGCTCATTTTAAAAGTGAGTGAGTGAGTAAATGAGTGAGTGAGTGTGAGAGAGAGAAAGTGAGAAACCAAAGGATGCGAGGTCATAGTAGCTCAGTGTAAGAGAACGGGCAGTTGATACTCTGTTACATTTTTTGTGTGTTTATGTTACGTGATCTTAACTGTAAGTGCTTATAAAGTTTCAGGGGAGACAAAGAAGGATGATATAGATAATCTGATTTAAAGCCTAATGTTCTTTTGATTAAGAAATTGGAAAGTTAAGCTGTAAAGAGTTTTGAGATTAGATTTTTCATGAATGTACTGTTTGTTTTCAGATACAGAAATCCTCTGCGCATGAGCCAGGAGTCACTGATTTCATTAAATTAGGAGAGCAATGAAAAAGAGAGAGGAAATACATAAACATTTTATTTAATACAATAGCAATAATATAGTAAACCCTGATTATTAACAAAATTAAGTGACGTAAACAATAGCAGATAATCAGCAAAATGGAATTATATATATACACAAGTTTCGAATCAAAATAAATTACCCGGTACCAAAATAACAAGCGCTAAAAAAGAGAGCAAAAAGAAAATGCATTTAACAGGGCGGTCAAGGTCTAATAAAATACTTCGGAAACTAACTGCGTGTTTCCCTTCAGGAGTGAAAACAATCCAAGTCGGGAAAAATAATCCAAAAATAGTGTCAAGTTCCTGAAGCGAACTGCTTTATAACTTTTCTTTCAATACTAGTTTATTTTGAAAGCATTATCTATTTTAATGTAAGTATGTTTTTGATCTGTGGAAAATTTTAATGCATACATACTAGAAAAACATAATGACAATAATTCTCATAGGTGAAGGAAAGGTAAAAGCATATATAAAGGTCATATATAAAATTTCCCTTCATGTAATTGCATGCATAGTTATTTGGTGATGTATGCTGATATAATTTTATACTTTGATAATTCTGAATGATGTTGAAAAATTCAAAAATGACCAACATTTTACAAATGGTGATTTCTTCAAAATGCGACTCTCCTTGATACTGAAGGTGAACGACACAGAGATATAAAAAGTTTATAGTTCGCAAATCACAAGTTACGAAACATGCTTATCAAATGGTACTTGTAGTGGAAAATACTTTCTTTAATTAGGAAATAATATCTACATGTATTGTAGATAATTTTTCATAAAAATAAGAAGAGTTGAAAGTTTAAAGAACTCGTATAAAAAGTGTCTATGCATGACTTTTTTCGATTAAATATTTTAACTTAAAAAGAATATAAAATGCGATATATTTCTCATTATCAAGCTACAGTGGCGGATTTAGATTTTTTTGTGGTAGCGGCGGCTGTAGAAATTTTTCCCATAGAAGGCAAACAACATTTCTCTAATTTATCATCAAAAGAACATATAATTAATTCCATATTTAAATAAAAATAATGAAAATTTTTAACAGATAATTTAATTATTTGTAATAATTAACTATGTGTACAGTGTCGGGGTAGTAAAGAATTTAATTTCTTGTCAACGAAAGGGCACCCTCCCCCAGCGCCTTTTTACTGCCGCTGCCTCTGATTTGAGAACATGGGCAGTGCACATTAAGAAGCCTCTCTTTTGATAAGAGGATCAGTTTAAGTTCCCATTTTGGCACATTTTTAACCTATTAATATTTTATCATGTGTTAATATTTTCTTATTCATTAATTTTGTTAATATTAATAATAATTGTTGTGAGTATGATTTGTTTTTATTTGCCTATCATGACTCCTGTTTGCACACAATACTATTAGGTAGATACTTGTGATTACTAAATACTGTAATAAAAAAATGGACGAAATACTATAGATAAGAACCATTTTGATTAATAATACGAGACAAAGTGTTGATATTAATAATCTAGTATTTACAGAATTTGCATTTTTTTACAAACTTATTTGGCAATTAGAAAAATAATTTTTAATAATATTATCCTGCTGACGGTCCCTTCTCAGCCTAGATGTCTTATGCGGCTGTCTAATCGGCCTAGTTGGGAATCTGCCACTGTTAAATTGTTTTAAATTAAAAAAAAAACTATTATGGCATTTGACTTTTACTAATGACTTCTCTGTAGCAGTTCGTCTTCACATTTTTTGCTAAATACTTTTTGAAATATAAGAATTACTTTCATCATGAGGTTTAATAAAAAGAACCGTATTAAAATGAATAATTGTCACATCTTTTCCAGATGCTGCTGAAATGAATCTGGAACGGCGATGGCTAAATCAAATGAAGATGACTGTTGAATTCTTAATAAAATCACCACTGTCAGTTAAATATGACTAATGCCACAAATGTTCATTAGTAAAGTGGAATAAGTTATTTTATGTGACAAATAAAACAAATTTATCCTCTAAAGATCTATTCAAGAATGAGGAAAACTTCATCAATGAACAGATCCTTTAGAATACTACAAAGTTCAGAACAGTCAGTCTTATGAAAGAATAAGTTTAAAAGAAGAAACTTGTTATGAAGCTTATACGATAAAAAGGATGATTTAAATAGAGCTTCTCTTCTGAATAAATAATTCGGTGAGTGAAGAGTGATTAGATGTGTAAATAGATTAGGCAATAAGTGATGCATTAAGATTTCATAAAGAATAAGTAATTAACGATTATAATATTTATTCAATTAAAAATTTTTGGGTCACTTTTCTTGCTCTAATAATTTTGTTAGCTAAACATTTAATAACAATCATTCAAAAGAATATATTCTTTGCATAGACTTAGTATAACGCCGACTGTCTGTGTGTAAAGAAATGTTAATCAAGTTTACTTAGAATATTTGAGAGCAGCCTAGTTTTGTTAAAAATAAACAATCAAAGATTTTAAGATTTAAAGGACAAAATTTTTATCATTTCCTTTTAAAATTATTTAGTTGATTCAATTATGGAAAGAGAAATTAGCATCCTAGTATATCCTTCCCATCTTGAAGCGTATTATAAAGATTAGTAGTCAAAAGGTCGCATCTGGTCAATACTTCGGAATAAGAAGACTCGAGGAATTTTTTTTTGTTACAATAAATTAAAATTAATGAAATTAAGGTTTCCCCACCAAAAATTACCTTATTTTTAACATACTTTGCTTTCTTTTATTTTTAATTAACGTCGTTTTTGAAGCATCATACTCAACGACTGTGAGCCAACAGAACTTGATTTTTTCCCAATGAACCGTAATTACCATCAGGACGACCAGTAATATTGAGTTTAGAACCCACTTCTTTCGAGTAAGAAGAAAAAGTATCTGAGATTTTATTTCAAAAAATTTAATTTATTTATTGATTATTTATCGATTTTAGAAATACAGATTAATTCCAGATGAAGTTTATAAATATATAAAACCAAATCCAGGAAATTAACTTTGATAAATTATTTTAAAAAGTTTGTTTCCTTAATAAATAGAAATGAAGATTTTTCTAATAGAAATGTAAAAATAAACGATGCAAAGTAATATTCTAGTAAACATTTTACATTTAAACATTTTGCATATTTCTCTATTCCAAATGTAAAAATAAAAGGTACAGGAACAAGTTTCATATTCCGCTCAGTAAGATGTCAAATGCTTTTTTTTTGCTCAATAGGATTAAATAGGAACAAATAATAACATAAAATAGAACATATCAACGAGATATTAGTTGAAATTTTTAAGAATCCATTAAGATGTATAAGGCTACTTTAGTTATTAAGGAAATGATCATTCATAACTAAAAAAGATGTGGTTAGGTTTGGGAGAAACAATAAGGAGGGATGGGATATTATTATCTATTATCCCAAGTTCCAACTTCTTCAGTTCCAGCTCTGTTTACACAGCGTTTGTGAGCAAAATTATTAAAAAAACACCTCGGAAGAACTAAGATAATATAAATTTAATAGCATCGCATCAAGGTTGATGACTAATATAAGTAAAGTACCTGATTAAAAAAAGTTAAAAATTTTATTTGAAAAAAATATAAACTTTCATTATAATAGCCTATCGAAGTTTTAGCTTTTTAAAAATTTGTTTAAGTAGCTAACAAAATTTATTTACCTTACATTACCTAGTTATTTTTATAGCTAGATTAAAAGTAGTGGGTATAAAATTATGTGTTCTGCGTGATATAAGAGTTTTTCTTGCTTTCAAATAAAAATCGAAAAATTTTCATGAATATTCCAAAAGAAATTACTATCTGATACTGGTAGACTTAAAGAATTTAGTTTTTCTTACCCACAACACCTTGATGTCAGCGAACAGCACAAAAGGTTCCGGACGCTGAAATCGACATCATCATCGCAAAAATGACAAACACTGATGTTGCTGTTTGGACCGGCTTCAATATATCCGGGAGCACTGGATAAAAGAATAAATAACCACGCAACAAGAACAGCAAATCCTGACACCTGTTGAAGGAGACAAAAATATATTATTTAATGGATTCATTCAAATTTTAATTTTACTTCATGTAGGCTAAAGGAGAAGTTAAACAAAGTAAAGAAAAAGGATATCCGTGATACTTTGTGTGAAAGAAAAATTCTCTTTTTCTACTCTGTTTACTTTTCACTTAAAAATTTGTCATGTTCATGCGAATTTTCAAACAAATTTGTGACTTCTTCGGGGGAGTTGTTTATCAATCCGCTGTATATATGGCTTACTGCAGAAATGAAACCACCAAAATTTTCGAATTTATAATTATTTTGATTCTTGGGGGGAAAAATGCCCATAAAAATATTTCTAAACAAAAACAAGATATATGTCGTGAGATATGTATCTTTCTATACGTTTTTGTTAAAGCTGCGCGGAATTATTTCTTGAAACAAAATATCATTTATAAATTTACGAAATGTGATAACTGTCAGAGGGCTTGTACAGTGTCAGATGTCGCAGCACACAACAAATTTACGAAAAGTTTGGATTTAAGATTTTATTTCTTTTATCATTGATTACGGAGGTGAGGTACTGAGAATACAGTAAGAAATTGAACGTCGCCTTGATGTGCTACATGTAATTAATGCAGTTCGTATAAAAGTGTATTATATAATGAAAAAAAAAGGCTCTTCAGCATCTACTACTTATTTTATAGTAATTTTCATAAATTTGTTCTTTCATGTGTTTTTTTAAAAATAAAATCTTAAAACTATTACTATAATATGTGAGCATTTGAGTATCAAATACAATCACTATTGCCACTCTCTATTACTATTCTCCTTTCAAAAATTCTTGTGTGTTTTAAAGCATCCGGAAAACATTATTATGCTGCATGTCAGCTTATCGTTTTTCTAAAATATTTTAGAGCAGGCAAATTTTAATTCAATCAATATACAGAAGAGTCAATTTAAACTTTTGGTTTTAGAGCCCTAATTCGAGAACATTCCTAGAAGAAGGAGGATAGAAAGTACAAAAAAGTCCTGGAATTGAAATATGGCTAAGAAAATAATCTATAATAATGTCACAGAGAACCTTTCAATTCTGTAAAGAAATCAGGAAAAAGCAAAATGTCGGAATGCTAAAGTTTAAACAGAATTTATTAAATTTTAAGCGTCAGAATTGTTATAATCTTTGCAATAATATTATTCAAAATCGTTGCTTTTATTATTTCTGAAGCAGACAAATCTAAAAATTTCAAGATGTATTACCACCAAGGTTTTATTGTGGTAATAATTGGCTCAATTTATTGATTAGGCTTAAGGCGGAAAACATCAATGAAGAATGGCGCCTAAAAATATATTATATTAATTTAATTTTAATTTTAAAATCCAAAATTTATTTAATTGTTATTTGAAATAAAATGAAAATATTATTACGTCTTGAAAATAGATAACCATCGATTTCTAATGTTACATAAACATATGTATCAATACAAAAAATATTCATACAAATTACGTGGGGGAATAAATTTTATATTTATTACGTAAAGTATTAGATACTTTTTTTACTTTTAAATTATTTAATTGCATAAATATTTTCTTTGAATCCTAGCTACGCTTCAAATGGGCCGTTAAATAATCTTATCACTAGATCGTTTAGCATAAAATGAGGCATTTGAAACGCGCCTGCCCGCTAGCACACACACACACACACACACACACACACACACACACACACACACAC
>JAOUZG010040590.1:1640273-1659088 GCA_026289955.1 Argiope argentata
CACACACACACACACACACACACACACACACACACACACACACACACGTTTGTTAAGAGGGCACTGTTGCAATAGAATTAATTAAAAGTAAAAATAAATAAAGGTAATTTTTCAAAATTTTTACTTTGAGGAAATATTTATATGCATAAAAACAAACAAAAGAATAGATGGTGTAAATGCATTGTAGTATTTAAGCTTGCTGAGAAAAGCGAGTATTATTATACCACCCTAATTCTTAATACCGTAAAGGATGGAAATATTAAAACAAATTCAATTCCATCTTATCTCAATTAGCCTAAGGCTAGTTTAGTACTCTGGTTTCATCTGCATTTTATCTAAAAAATTCTGTATATTTTTCTAGATATTTTCTCTAACGCATAAACAAATAATTTAATTATACCAGTAAAATCTTAGAGGAAACAAATGCTTTTTAAAATCTTTAGTTAATGCTTCATTTAACTCCCCCCCTCATTTTTTGGGTTACGAGAAAATATTATTGACGAAATCAGGTTATGAAATTTTATTTCATTTCAAAGGATCCTAAGTGGATAAATTCTAAGATATTAAGTTAATTAAATTTTTCAAGCAAATTTAACCCTGGCGCCATCTATCATGTTAATGTAAAACTAACTGTCAAAATCAATGAGATATTTTAGAAACGTTTTAGAGAGCTGCTAACAAATAAATAAAAATGAAAGTTTCAGTATTTTTTTCTAAATACCAGAAGTACAGGTAAAAATTTCTGTATCTGGAATTCTGCAGTAAATGCTTTTTTTTTGGTAAATAAGTATTAATATTATAATAATTACGAATTTAAGCAATTGTGCAAAGCACAGAAATTTGCCTGTTTTTACTGTGTACATATTTAAAAATTATTATGCTGGACTTAATAGATACTTTACATTTTTTTTCTGTAAATTTTTTATAGATTTGTGAATGTTTGATTTAAAGAAATTATTTTGCTAATCGAATAAAGCTAGCAATTACTTTTCATATTTTCTCACAAAGGAATTACAAATTATTGCTTGTAAAAATATTAACAAATCGATTAACGATTTTATCGAAATAAAATCGTTAAGTTAAAAGAAAAAAAAATAAGGAATAATAATTAAATAATGAATTTATATGACGTTTAAGAGCTCTGTGAGCACTCGAAGGTAACTTTTGCCGAAGGTAACTAACTGCCGAAAATTGCTTAAGTGCTATTTTTAAAAAAATAAAAATAAAGACTATCTTAGAAAGTATTCTTAAGAGTTGTCATTATAATTTCAAATTTACCTTATTAAATTAATGGATTAATAATAATTGTACATCATTTTTGTGCTATAAATATTTTTAGTTGATAATTGAACTTTTATTTATTTTGAATTAAGAGCTCATTTTTCTTCGTAACAGCTATATATATATATATATATATATATATAACTATATTTACCGTAAAATAAATTTGCATGAGGAAAATCGAAGAAATTCGAGGACTTCAAAATCTGACCACAAATTTGGCTATAAATGTGTGTATGGTTTCGAAAGAATGAAAAAAAAGGAAAAAAATTGTACTAGCTTCGACTTTTAATGTGTATAAAATATAGTAAATAATCGCGATGTATTATAATAATTTCTTTAATCTAAACTTAAGAGTAATTACTTTGGTTGTTGATACATGAATGAATATTTAATGTTAAATTAAAATATAAACCAAAACTTATTTGAAAAAGATAGTTTTCGAAGAATTTGTATTAACTTCAACTTTTCTTGTTTATAAAATAGATCGTATCCTATGAAATAATAATAATAATATATATATTCGTTGGGTTTTATTATCAGTTACATTAATCGTGATGTCTACAAAGGTCGGAAAACAGCCAGAAAAATCCCATTTCTGAATCCTTGTTTTAGCTTGATTTCTCATTTCCAACCCCAAAATCAGAAGTTTTACGATTTGATCTTCAGAAAATATGGTTATCTCAATCAAGTTAAAAGGATGTTAACCCCCCCCCCCCCACGAAAAAAAAAGATTAGTTGAAAAAAATTCTTAACTTCAAACTAGGACACTATCTTATCAATTGATAAATTTAAAATTACGGTTTCCTTCAGCTTATGAGTACGAGCATAGTAAAATGTTTTAACTAAATTGTTGGCATTCATTTTGACAAAACAATGGAATATTACATTTTAACAAAGGTATTTATAAAGACTTTTAAAAAAATACGGTTTTATTTATACTCTAAATGGTAGAATTCTTTTACCGTAATTCTTTTATACTTATTTAATTTACAGTTCATTATTAAAATATTATGGAATTTTGAGATCCATAGTTTTTTTGCCTGCAAAAAGTATATAGTAGTCTAGAGTATCAACAAAAGTTTAAAATCTTTTAATTCATATATATTTTTGAACGGAATCTGAATATTTTTTAAATACGTGCGAAAACCTAGTTTAATTCAATTTAGCTTCATTAACGTTTCGTCTTCAAGCAACGAAATGGCTATTTTGATCAGATTTTGTAATTTTAAGCTACGTTTAAATGATACGAAAGATACCTGAGCTGGCACATCTTTTAAAAAATTTCCTTGCCACACGAACAGGAGAATGTTTGAATTTCAAAGGTATATTTATGGTAAACCCATATACCCTGCAAATAATTTTAGTGCAGCTAGTTATTGATTTTGAAACCCTTTGGCCTTGAAATGAGGTTCTATCATGATGAAGACTGAAGTAAATACATCAGAGTTCTGAAAGCATATTAAAAAGCTAACAATTATTACTTAGGTATGTTACCAAACATTAAAAGTTCTCGATTTTTTAACTCATCAGATAACATCGAGAATATTATTTGTGACTTTCTTTGTGTCATCATAGGTTTGACTTATAGGCAAAAGTATTAAAATCTCTGTATAGTGCTTGCATAATAAACGCCATGAAACTTATTTCGCATGGAATTCTTCAGTTAACACAGATTTAGTTTCTAGGCAGAAGTTCAAATATTTTATATTTTTACACTAGAAATCTCATGAAGCTTATTGTATGAGGATTTTTTTACATCATACATATAATTTTAGACAAAAACGCAAATATTTCAAAAGGTAAATATACATAATTTACATTAGAAACCTTATGAAACTTATTTCTTTTCTTTAAATTTAGGCTCAAATATAAACGCTTCATTATATATTGTTTACCTTAGAAATCTCTTAAAGTTTATTCCTGGGGAATTTTGTTTTTTTGTTTTTACAGGCTAAATTTTAGATAGAAATGCAGAAAGTTAAGCCCACAATGTTGAACTAAATATGTTGATAAGTGGATTATTTAAACTCTTCGTGTGTAATTTCATTTGAGATGATTATCATATAATTAAAAATATTTTTATTAGTAAAGAACAACATACATCACCACTGCTTTAATAATGATTTAGACAATGTTCTGATATTTCAATACCTGAGAACATTTCAAAATCATCATGTAATTTTTACTTTAGCAAAGAATTTGCCTCTGAGTTTAATTCTTTGTAATGCCAGTGCTCGTGTATTAGATTTTAAAGAATAAATAATAAACATTTTTATTAATGCTTCTCGATATTTTGCAGATTCATCACCCCCCTCCCCCATTCTCTTCATAGTTTCATCATATTTCACGATATCATAACGACGAAAAAAAAACAATAATTGTAAAGGAATAAATATTCTTACAAAAAACAAATGAGGTTATTATTGATAAAAAGGCTTCAATAGATCAGAAACATTATGGATTGATTTATTTAGGCTCTTTTCTCAGGAGAAAAAAAGTCAAATGGAAATTGATGCTGAAAATCTATAGATGTTAGTTTCTAAATAAATTGATATGATTTATCCTGATTTACACCTTTGTAAAACTTTAACTTTATAATAAAGTTGTGCTTTGATTCCCTTTTCAGGTGAAACGGTATTTTGATAGCTCATCTTATTTGAATAAATAGACATATTTTTTAATTTTGTTTAGTTAGATAAACGCTCTGTTTCAAAGAAGCATGAAAGCTGTTTCGGAAAGGACCTCTCCATTTTGAATCGCTTTTAAATGACGAAGACAATTATTCATCCAACTGCCTTATCTATGAAAATTCTCATCACCCATGAGTACATTTGACCAATAAATTGTTCGGCTAATATGGCAATCATAAGGTATGGTCAACTACGTTATTCTTGAATAAATACTTATTTAAACATTATTTACAGGATATAATTTAGGTATCCAAAATGTGTATTAATCACATTTATACATTTATTCCAACTAAAAAAACAACAACTTGAGGATGAATATTCACTGCATCTCTTCAACGTCCTTTATTTCGAATCAACATCATTTCAATGATAGACCAGAATAATCTTGATGATCCCAGAATTCCATTGCATATTTCCCTCGTGAGTATCAAAAATCAAATCTAGTCTTTTGATCCCCATGGTTCATTATCAAAGGCGATCGAAATTGAGAAATCAGCTAAATTTTCCCCCCATCTGCATGATCAACTGAAAAGCACATGGTAAACCCTAGACGGCAAATTAAATATGCACGAGGTCCACATATAAAGCAAATATTCGGCACAATTGCTTCTCGAATACACGACTGTCTAGCCCCAATCAGAGAATTTACAACCAGGTCATTCTAGCTCTCAAATGAATAAAGAGAAGAAAGCTAAGGGAATACAATCGTAAACTAAGTGGGCAATCGAGTACCCATTTGCAAATTATATTCAGAATATTATACAAAAGGGTCATGATTTCATACTTTAGAAAATAATACTGATCTTTATTTCTGTTTGAATTATTGTCGTTGTTATTTAGTATTTGTCATGGACAAGTTTTGCCGAGGCATCATCGAGTGTTAAGCCTAAGGGAGCGTCTTTTGTTTTAAAGTAGCGCAAACAGTGCGAATTTGCTATACACTCATCACAGTCGCTAGCACAGCCCCTTTCTACAGAGGGCACATTCATACACTTACAGATAGATCACAGAAGTACTACCCGGGAATCGAACCATCTCTCGGAAAAGACGCGCTACCCCTATGTCAGAACGCCAGCGGTTCGAATTATAGAGTTTAAATAGAGAGAATAAGTAAAAATTGCCACACATTGTTCACTGTGAAGCACATTGTACTATGTGTTTCTCTACAAAGCTGCCCCATTCCATCTTTTAAATGGTTTAAAAAAAACCCCACTTCACTTAAATAGAGATTTAATCGAAACGAAATAATATGAAATCGAGTCTTACCAATTTTCAGACATCATAGAAATATTTTCACATAGAATTTTACTATCACATGTAAATAATCGTGAATGCATTGAATCAAGTTTTGAATAATAAAAAAACTTATTTCCCTCTATTTTTAAAAACAAAATGTCTGATTTTATTTTGAATACATTTATTTTTAAAAATTAAATTATCGAATAGTTTGTTAATTTCTTTTTTTTCTGATTGTATGTATAATTATTGAAATCAACAAAATCTTAGAATCTCTCGCTGAAAATGATTAATCAGATTTCTAAACCACAAACAACGGATCCCGCAAACAAGACTCTGTGATTTCCAGATTGAGGCTTTTATTTATGATTGTTTATTGACGATATTGTCATCATTTTTTTCAAATTGAATCATTTTCCGATTTTTTTTCAGATTAGAACTAATGGCAATCTGCTTGAATTAGTTAAAACATATAATTTTTTTCGAAATGAAATCAGTTAATTAAACAATAAAGTTGGTGTCTTACTTTCTGAAATTACATCCAACAAACACTAAAGATGCACAGTTAGTTTCATAAATAGCTTTACACTGACCATAAATTATAATAAAGAAGGCGATCTCAAAATTGAGATGATCTCATTTCATAAGAGAAGCTTAAAATCAAGTATCCAAGATTGAAAATTTTTAGAGAATCAAGTTGCTTTGCATAGAAGATAGGCTGCTTTATTTCTTATGACTGTATATAGACGAATGGATTTTTAAATCTTTTGTAATTTTAGATAGAATAGGATGATTTTATGAAAACTGCGACAGTGACTTGCATTTTATTTTCGGTTCACCTGAAAATGATGGACCGAAGAAATATGATTTTTTTTTCTTGATATGTTAGAAATTATTTCTCAAAATAAAAATGTAAAAGAAAAATGATACATTTTATTGTTTATCTCGGAACTTGGTGATACCGGAAGTTCAGAGGCAAAAAACACGATGCACTGCATTTGCACTTGCAACAAATTTCCATCCTTGAAAAGCTAGCTTTATGCAATTTGAATCACTATTTCGATCAAAGCATATTTCGATCAAAGCACATTCGATCAAAGTATATTTCGATCAAAGCACATTCGATCAAAGTATATTTCGATCAAAGATATCGTCTATGCATGGGGGCATCACAAACCAATATATGACACACTTTAAATGTGGGAAAAATATTACATGCCGTGAATAACAATCTCGACAGAAGCACATGGGCTATCATCTGTGTAATGGAACACCTCAATTCATAATACATCCTAGTCCGAAAGCACTGAGGTGAAGAATTTGTACACCGGTTCCTACAGATCTGAATGACTCAGCTATTTGCTAGCGGACGAGTTTCATATACTTTTGAAGATTTTTCAACGGAATGCCTATGTTTAACCCATGGGAAACCCATGATATATGAAGCTTTACAACAATATTTGTCCAAAATTTGTTTGAAAGAATTACCTTAGGTTTTGTCCAGATTCACATTATACTATATATTTTCAGATATAGGTGCATTGCAGGAATGGTTTACATATACCTACTATTAACTGGATCCTGAGTCACTTTCTACGATCGATTTAAGTAAGTAAATACCATTAAAGCAATGACGTGTGTTTAACCTTAATTATTTCATTTGGTATTTTATGTCTTATAAGTGATTTTCTCTCTCTCATTTCTTATTTTTTTCATCCTTCTGATAAAAACAAATAATAAATTTTTTCAATGTTAATCCTACTTAGTCCAATAAAGAAAAATCTTATTTTAGTTAATTTTTATTTAATAATTACAAACTATATAAATAATTTATAAAAAAAATTATTGATTTTCGCTGAAATTGAACTCGCATTCTTCACCTTCACGTGAAAAATATCGAAATTCTTGCATTTTACCGGTTGAGATACTGCCTATTTATTTAAATTCTTATTACAAACTGCTAAAACCATATTTAAGTATTAAAATTAATTAAATTTAATTTATGAATTAATATTTGAAAAAACTGTATGAACATCGATTGTCATCAACTGCAAGTTTAAAAAATGTGTTTGAACTCGAGTGGATGAATAAAAAGTATTTTATTAAAGATTGAAAATTTGAAAAAGATATACTATAATATGTACAAGGAGAGTGCGAACTAATAGTAGGAATTGAAAAATGAGTCATAATGCTGCTGGCAAACAAAAGTAGTTAACATCTTCTCGTGACAATCTTGATGAGGATTTATTTTGTAAAAGGTTATGACCTACTTCGTAATGTTTCGAATTTTCTATATTATCAGAAAAATCAGAGTTTTGAATTACTTTGAGAGAATATATTTTTGAAAGGAATTTAACGCATTGTTTGGCTTATCATTACAGTTATCATAAGGTTAAGGAATAATATTTTTGAAGGCATGACAAAATTTGAAAATCATAAATTCATAAATTAAAAAAAAGAAAATTTCTGAAAATGCTTGAAATTTTGAAATATACTATCAATAAACAAATATATTTTGAAAATAAAATTGAATATTGGTTTGAGAACAAACACGACGAAGACTTCCATTCTTATAGTTATTCGTGACTCGAATGAAAAAATTAATTTCAGAAAGTTAAACATGTATTAAAACAGACAAAGATAAATATATTTTTAAAAGCGATAAAATATCGTAAGAATTTTTATTCTTTTTATCGAAAGAATTTTTATTCTGATTCAAGACGCGTGCAAACAGAAGGTACTAACATTTTTTTTCTTTTTTGCAATTCATTTTTAATTAAATTAAAATTTTGCATGGTTTAATTTCTCCTAGAAAAAAAAATTCAGGTGTTCTTTGATGAATTGATTCGCTTTTCTAAGGATTCTCTAAAGTATGACACTTTCAAAATATATCTAATGCATTACAAATCGTAAATGAAAGATTTTTCTTTTCACTACTATGTAAATATCTTTTACTTGAAACGTTACAAAATATCTTTAAAAAATTTATTGTCAAATCTACTTTGAAAAAATCAAACTCCTACAAGTTATCTCGTGATAAGCAATCGACTCATTGATTGTAATTTGTTTTCTAATCTGCATAATCTTGCACGACTTCCGATATTCTTTTAGATTATTTTTAAAGCTTTTTAAAAAAAGTTATGGTATTGCAAAAAGGTTATTAATATTTTACAAATAATAATATTGAAGAGCCGTTTCTTACAACGGAAAGGAAAGAAAAGTAGGAAAGTGACGTCATCCAGATTAACTTTCAAATAACGGTCACTGGTTCACAGAATGGTGCTAACTGGTTCTTTAAAGCAAGGAAAAAAATAATTAAGCTTCCCGCTGAAATTTCTAAAGATTCATTATCTTAAAATCTAACTGGTTCTCATCGGAATCAAACTTGACATTGTTAATGAACTACGGTGAACCTTTAAATTTATTTCCGAATGCGAACGAGCTTACCGGAATTAGTATCGCTAAGGAATACGCTAGAAAAATCTATACTCCGTATTAGGATGCACTTTTCATGAATGCGTATAGATTTCCTACATTCATATAAATAGTCTGTTATTCGGACGTAGTAATAACCTTGTCAACTAAAAAAAAAAGGGGGGGGGGGAAAGCAAAGCATACAGTTGAGCCTTGTAAACTTTGAACTCGTGATCACTTTACTGAAAGGAAAAAAATTTAGTGATTTTGTTTACGGCTTAAAATTTTCCTCCCGTCTCACTAGATTGAAAAGAAATGAGAAAAAGGATTAATAAAAGTAAACTGAATTGAAAATTTTATTATAGTAACATTAAAAGTAAACGTTATTTAAATTTCATTTGTGTGGGGTTACAAATATTAATGAATCCAATTCTATGAAAATATTAGTGACTCTTTATCCTCTATCTCGGCTTGGTGCAAAATGTAAGTGTTGAATACGACGGATAGTGGATAATAATACTAAAGTAAAATATATTGATGCAATCGCTATAAAAAATTATTGTCTTTTTTTATGCTTAGAAATTGTAATTGAGAATCAGAATCATTTTCATAACTTCTAGTCATTACATCAATAAAAGCCAATTATTAGCCAGTAAAAGTCATTAGATTAATTGAAGAAGGCTAGATATTAGACCAATAAAAAGAGAATATGTTAGATGTGTTTACAATCTAAGAATTCGTTCCATCCACTTCACTTTTTTTTTTACTTGTGATAACTAAACAAAATTCTACGTTGTAACCAGTTTGAAAATTAATTTTGTTTTAGGCATTTTAGATAAATTTTATTACAGTGCATGTAAATGTGAAAGTCATTGCATTTTTTCGTCACTTATATATACTAATCTGCTTTTCAGTATTTATTACCGACGGAGAGTACAAATTTAAACTAACGCTCTGAAGAAATGAAAGTATCATAATACAATGGGAAACTAAATAAAATTTCCACAGAATTTAAATGCCTTGTAAAGTCCATAGAGATAGTCTGTATAACCTATTACAAAGTCCATAATAAATTATAGCTATTAATCTTTTCATTTTTCTCAAGATTAAAAATTAAGTAATAGATATTGGAAATTAAGGAAGATAAAACTGAAATTATGCAATGTCTTACTCCATACAATAAAAGGTCTGAGAAAACCATAAGGAACTTAAGTTTTAAGTGTAAATTTGATTTTTTCTCTCTCAAGATCTTTTATCTAAAATATAAACCGGATAAAGCATTTAAGATCATACATAATTTTAAGAATCTGGATAAGGCTATCTTTAAAATGCATAGTTTTTCGTATTTTATACAATTTTCACTTTTCAAAAATTTAACATTTTTTACTGAAAGTATACGCCTTTCGTAAATATGTCATGCATCGCAAGCTACCATTCTGAATTTCTTTCCTCTTTATGCTCTGTTTACATTCTCGCATTCCAAGAAAATATGCTGCCTTTCTCTAACAAAATTACATAATTCACATTCTATGTTTCTTATAAACTTATATTTTAAAAGCAATAGATATTTTAAAATCAATACAAGAAAAGAATACATTTAATTTAAAAACATACAATTAAAAAAAATGAAGGTAATGTCGAGATATCACTCACTTTTAGCACTAGAGACATAGCTGCGCAGAAGAAATCACCAATAAGAAAAACACAAATTGAGGAAGGATCCGCGGAACACGAATTCCAATTCAAAGAACAAGAAAGATGTTATTTATCTTCATCCACTAAATGAGTCTTCCATTTTCTGAGCATCATTGAGCGATTCAACCAAATATCTGAACACAAACTAAGTGAGACTATCGCTATTCATGCAGAACTGGTTTGATTTTCGCCTTCAAGCAATAGGTAGCGTCATGATATAATTTCCTACGGCTGGCTCGCTTTTGTTTTTCCGTCTTTCCCTCTTCTTTATGTTCTTTAACGAGACCGACCACTATATTCAGTTCCCTTTTCTTTTTTCGCTCTTGTGGGTTTGCAGTGAGATATTAAAAAAGAAGCAAAAAATTCCTCGGTTTTCCGCGTGGTATTTCACTGATGTAGGTTGGTGAATCAGGTCAAAGCAAAAAGTGACACATAACCTGAGTTTCCTTGGAAGTAACATTCAAGAGTTCACTTTTCACGGTGACGGTCGTTGAAGAAAAAAGTAACAGTAATAATAATATAAAAAAAACAATATATATTGCATTGTTGGTTAATATTGTTATCGAAATTTTGATTATCTTTGGTAACAAACATCGGAAAAACGAGCGAAAGTAATTTTTTAGAGGCAAGTTTGCTTTTTACGACGTCAAAGTGTTTGTCACGGTTCGGAGACTTTCGAATCTGTTTCGCGACTTCCACGAGATCAGTCATTTGAAATGAAATATTTTGCATTTTTTTTAAATGAGCAACTCGGCTTCTTTTACGTTTAAATTAAATTTCAACAGTGACAATCAAACTATCTAAATAACAAAATGTTGGAATTAAAATAACACGAGAAAATAATTAATACAAAACTATTCTAAGAAATCAATTAATTTAAGCTTATATACGAAAAGACACATCTTATTAACACGTCAATAGAATGCTTTTAAAAAGAGCATAAAACAAACGTCACAAAATGTGTTTTGATAATAGCAAAAATTCATGATAAAGGAAAGTAAGATTTGGGGTCGATTATTGATTATTTGATTAGATATAATACGGATTGTAGTGTTCTATCCAAATATTGAAAAAGTCGAGTTCTACTGGAGAAAAGTAAGATACTAGCAGTAGCATGAAAAAATAAGTATTTGTATAATTAATAAATATGAATTGTTTTCATTGACTTTTGATCTTATATTAATATGAGTTTTGAAAGTTTTCCTTCCGGTTCGATTAAAAAAAAGGGTGTGGTGGTGGTGGAAGAATGATAAATACACCTAGGAATAAAATTTGACGCAATACCAATCTTGAGCCGGATGCATGTTTTTATAAAACTAAATTTTTATTTCTGTCATAGATCCTAAATGAAGTCTCAAGGAACTCATGATCAGTTTAGTTTAAGATGAAAAATAGGAAATACTTTTTTAAAACGTATTTGACTCATTGCTTTTACAGCCGACTGATTACAAATTTGATTGCTTTCTTAATGAGCAATGTTTACTGAAGTGTGGTAGATGGTTTAAAGAAACATTTTACGAAAGCAAATGAAAAAAACAAAAACATATCCATCCCCGTAGCGTCTATGTTATGGGAATCCCGCGCAGGAAGAAAAGGTAGAAGAAAAAAGTAATAAAATGTTTCAGGAAGTAGGAAATTTCTTGATTTTTTTTTTGATGTCAAACATATTACCTATTTAAATAATTATCCGAAGAAATTGCGTAATGATGTTGCAATCATCTTCCGTTCTTTAAGAAGTGCCTACAAAAAAACTTACCAAGCTGCAAATAAGCTTCTTATAGGAAAGTTCAACATATTTGTTTAAATTTTGATGAAAGAACCAAATTTACTTTTAAGAACTGGAAACGTTGTGCAAATTCGAATACATTAAAGCATAATGAGGAAAATTACTGGTTTCTTGCTTAGGATTTAAGTATTGTTTTCATTTTATTTTAGTCTTTAACCATTCCATTAAGATAATTCTTAGAACCTTTAAACATTTCAAGGTTGCTGTAGGAATGTGAAGTTCCGAGTTGGTATAACAAGTAACAGACATTTGATCCGTTTGTTGCATGCTGTTTTTACTTTTTCGTATATGAAGTAAATATAGAGAAAGTATTGTAATCATCAAAGGATTCAATCTCATAGTTTCAAACCTCCCTGATTTCTAAAAATACATTTTGTAGTTATTTTTTTTCTGTCTTTGTGAATATATTAACTAAAAAGCATATAAGTTAGAAAGAAAGTTGAAATTTGGTACGCAATCTTTGCACATCATTTGTAGATTTCTTTTAAAAACAATCTGTTGGTGGAAAATCTATTCACAAAGACAGACAAATATAACTACAAAATCTAAAAATAATCTATTGGTGGGAATCTATCGAAATAAAACCGATTGGTCGGAAATTTATCTGCCCGTACGCATGTGAACACGACAAATCAAAATACGTATGAAAGTATATGGATAAAGCATGGAATACAGATTTATCACTAAAATAAATTAGATGTAGTAAATTTATGATTAAATTTATCACCGTGGACACTATTTCTTGATCTTCATATTCGAGTATATGTGAATTCAATAACTCAAAAACACAATTGCTAAGATAAATAAAATTTGGTATGCGGTCTCGCGGCAAAAATTTTAGATATGCGTCAAATTTTAGATTCGTTAGTGGAAAGGAAGATATCAAAATGCATTTTAAAATTTCTACATTCTATTATGAAGCACACATATCGAGTCACATTTCATTACCACTTGCGTAAATCGAAAGGGGAAGGCCTTCTCTCTTGTGGATTGCCGTCACCTCGCAGGTTTATCTCCCCCCTACCCCCGATACTTTCAAGGGATGCAGAGGAGAATAGAACAGAAAAGAAGCATCTAGATTGCCTAAATATTTGAGAAAGTTGAAGGGTAAATATCCCCACTGTTTAATATTCGCAGCTAGAATTATAGATCCTTCCGATCAATATTTTATTAAGCAAGTAAAATAGGCCAAATATTTCCTGAATAAGGAGAGAAAATAAATAATACATTTTTAATGAAATTATTGCATAATTATAATTGCTGAATTGTTGAAAAATATCCAGTATTTTATCTCCAACACCTGAATTTTATAAAAAAAAGATTTAAGAATTTACTTGCAATTAATGCTTGTTAGTAAAATTTGGTACAATTCAATAAATGAGTATTTCAAGCATAATTGTTCCAATTTTCCCGTTTTTTTGCACATTTGTTAACAAATAAGACAAAAAAAAGACGGTTATACCTTAATTTTTGGAAACCAATTACAAAAACGAAAATGAAAGATCAGATTATACGATTTTTAATTAATCAAAATTGAATCCTTCACTATCCTTAAGACAAGAATCGACTCTTTTTACTACGCAATAGAAGAATCTAGAACAAATTGAATTAATTTCCCAAGGATAAGATTCTGACCAATCAATAATTGCTTTTAATATATACATCGATCCTCATTCCCTCTTGCATAATTCTCTCCATGTTGCTGCAAGTCTTTCTCTGTATTTTAGAAATTGATTGAAATTTGTGTTAAGACAATAATGGCCAATGCGGTACATTGTTTCTTAAAAGCTCTGTATGGAGCTTAATTTTAATCCTTTTAATGTACTCGTGTCTGGAGCTAATGACTTCAAAGCAAGATTTTAATTAATGCATTAAGTTTACACTAATGCATTCGTACCCATTGCATTTATTCCCTTATAAATTATCTCCCTCATAAGACAGACTTTCGTTTTTAGATAATCCTTGCTATTAACAGCCATTTCGCATAGTTTGTTTGATGTTTAGGCATTATAAACGCAAAATAAATATGAATAGATAATCGGATTCTTATTAAAGTTATATGCCATTTAGAATTTTGAATATTCGCTTAGAAGTTTTGATGTATGTTGTAAAATGTCATACATCGGGATAAATTAATCATAAAACTTTCTAACTGGCAAAAAGTAATATGCTATTTACAAAACCATAAAAAATAAAATTTTCGCTTGAACAAATAATTTACTTCTTATAAATAATTGCATAACGTTGTAATATTTTCTTGATTTGTGTAAGATATTTGTCGGGAGAAAAAGATAAAGAAAACGGTTACACTACTCAAACTACATTTTTTTGTCGATATAAGTAACACAAGTAAAATAGGTTGATGGAATATCAATTAATGGAGAATAAAAATAATTAAAGGATATTTTGTTAATTTTAATAAAATATTCCACATTATCATCGTTTTGATTTTTTTTTTGATAAAATACTGATAGAAACGTCCATTTTAAATATAGTGGAATGAAACATTTAAGTTAAGCACATTTGTTAACTCTTTCAAGGACAAGGGTTTATTCCCTGAAACACTTAATTTAGTTTATGGTTGTTCACTTTTTAAATCCTTTTATGATGAAAGTATTTTTTAAAATTTAAAACTATAATTTTTAAGGCTTTTAAACGCAGTTTTACATTAAATAGATTAAAAACTGAAGCCCCAGACATTATTGTTATAAGTGACTCAAGAAATAAAATACCATGCTTGAAAGAGTTAAAAATTTTTTTACATAAACGATGCAGTAGTAGAACTTTCTCGAACTTTCTCTTCAGTTCCGATTCTTTATTTGTTTCAATGAAATTTCAAAACTATATATATTTCAACTCTACTATACTACATCACCTGTATCCATATGTTTTGAGGGAATCGGTGTGTTAATTCTTTTTTCGAATGAATGAAAGAGAATTTTATTTTTTAAAGGAAAATACATAAAACAAGGACAAAGTGCAATGATGAATATGCAAATACAAATCCTGTTCGTTTAAGAATTTCGTTCCCATCGCTTAAGGAATGCTTTACTACGGAGAGAAGTGATTCACAGTGAGTTAAAAACAGCACTTTTCCTGTGTTCTTTGTCAGACGAGTTTTTCTTATTGTATTTTTATTGTGTTAATTTTACTTTTACTCTTGGATTGTATTATTTTGAGCTAGTTCGAAACTTTTCAATATTTATGAATACTGTTTGATAAAGAACAAGCATCTCCTCCTCCATTAGACATCTATCCATTGTTTTGTTGAAATGAAAACAAATTGGAACATGTGCAAACGTACGGAGGGTACTGAAATCGGGCAGTACAAACATAAAAAAGACTTGAAAAGAAAAATGATAACGATAAAAAGAATTAGAAAAGAGTAAAAACAAAATTGAAAAATTTAAGTTTTTGGATTTGTAAGTCAGTTCCAAAAAATTCGTGCTCAATACAATTCTTCTTCAAGAATATTGTTCTCATCAAACATGAAGGCATTAAATTGAATTGGAGTTAAGTTGAATTAGGAGTTAATTGAAAAAAAATGAATAATTAATCAATATTACTATAATTACTTAAATTCATCAAAAATAACATTATGTTCTTTTAGTTATAAAAGTAGATGATTATTTCTAAAAGTGATGCGTTTTCCGTGTTGTCGAAAATATTGCCGGTTTTCTGTAAATTTGTCAATTATTTGGAATACCTTCTTTTTGAAAAAAATCATTGAGTTAGAAGGATTTTTTTTATAATTGTAAACTAATCTCGAATATGTAAAGAGAAAAATGCTTAAAATTTTATTAAAATTATTTGAAGCTTGATTTGCAAACAAAGATCGCCATTCAAAACATTTCTTAAGAAGAAAAATATTTAATTGTTCAACATCTCTTGTCTAGCAGATATAAGGTGAAATTAAAAGCGTTTGCAAAGTGTTCTATACTGTTCTAATAAAATTTTTAGTTATAGAATGACCCACTGAAGCTAAAATTTTCATTTTACTCTTTAAGAAGATTAACCCTGCTCATTTACAAATCACTTCCTTAAATTATAATTTCTTTATTTGATATTTCTATTCTGTTTGCTTTGTATTGAAATGCGCTTCAATTAAGTTTTCCAATACAAGTCTATCATAAAAAAAGTTATTTCAATGTTGCATATCATTTTGGTATAGTATATCGTGGTTTTTTGGAACATTATTTAGAATAAGACATTCTGTTCTAAACACCGGGCTTTTAAGAAACTGAAGAAGGTATGATTGTTTTTGCAGGTAATCTCTAAATTATACTTAGAAAATCTGTATTTATATATGGAAATAAGATCAGGAATTGATTTAGTACTATCTAATTTGAACTAAACCTATCTTTTTGCAACGGTTCCAATAACTGATTCCTTTCTGTGAAACCATCATACCTTTTTGCGGCTGATAAACTCTGGAATTTCAATTAATTTTCTTCCCCTTTCTTCTTTCTCTCCTTTTAGGGGCTCTACATAGGAAGGACCAAGTGTTGTGCACCTCAGCAGACTTGTTCGATTCCCTCCCACCCCATTGTAAAGCCCGTCGAAGGTGAGTATTGTTTCGTGGGAGCCAAAAGCACACGTCCCCTTAATTAACGTCACTTTCCCGCCCCACTTAAAATATTTTGGCTCCTGGCTTTAAATCCATTTAAAAAATATTGTGAAATTTTTCTTTCCGTTCCAATAAGAAAGACTTTTATAGATTTTTCAACTGATAAAAGAGTTTTTAAATAATGAATTCCCAAGTAACCACAGAAGTGTACGGCGTGTCTTGACTGCTTTCTTGAGGACGGGTAGCGTGTTTTATTTTTGAAATTTCTTCGAGATAAAAGACGGATTTTCCCAGTCTCTGTGTCGGAGTTTACAACCGGAAAAATGACGGCTTTAAATTTACAAAGATGGAATTACTTGGTACTTACTTTTGAAACGTTTTGGAAGAGCGTTCTTGTCCAACTGGATCAAGAACAAGTAATATAAAAGAATTAAAGTCAATTCCTACTTAGGACAGCAAAGAAAATTTTTATTTTAGTTTCTTTTTATGGAATAATTATAATTAATATAAACAATTTATCAAAAATTTATTGATTTGGACACGAACTTCTGAACTGAACTCGCGTTCTTCACCTTCACGTGAAAAATACTGAAACCCTTGCATTTTACCGATTGAGCTCCTCCGTTTATTTCAATTACAAACTGCTAAAATTCTATGTAAAGCATTAAAAATTAATTAAATTGAATTAATATTTAAAAAGACTGTATTAACACCGAGTGTCATCTGCTATAAAAATGCGTTTGAACTTGAGTGGATGAATAAAAAGTATTCTATTAACGGTTGAAAATTTGAACAAGATGAACTTTTGGAACCAATGAACTTTATAATGTTGTATAATCATAAAACTATGTTTGAAAGTATTTCCATAAAATTATACATGTATTGCTTAGTAAACAAGTTTATTTATTCGTTTTGAATTTAAGAATGTTGTTTGCTGATGATGGAAAAATTATGGTTGTTTTCGATTGACTTTAAATCATTTGAAATGAAATTACAGATACTTCATATATAGCAATCGCAAATAGGAATGCGTATGTTGGGATTTATGCAAAAGAATTCGATACTGATCAAGATCGTTTCGCTTTACATACTTACTTTTAAATTTAAGTGTATATGAAATTTTTTTCTCTCTAGATTGTTAAATGTTTAAATTAAAGTTTTTTGGGATCTTTGTTTTTCTTTGGTGATCGTTAAGGCCTAGCTTGAAGCTGATTGCATCTCGAGGATATAAAAGTTCTCAACTTCTTATTGCATTTCATCTAAATCTAATTGACGTTCTTCACTGATCTTTTCTGCTGCCTAGGAGCGCCTTTATGTAATTTTTTTTTTATAACAAATGTTTAGGTGGAACTTGAAACAAATTAATGAAAAAGGAAAATTTTACTTTAAAAATAAGAAAAATATACGGGAAATTCAAACAGGGTACACTTCTGATTAATATCATTGGATAAAGGAGAGAAAAGCACATTTATTTAAAATTATACGTGCTTACCAGCCCATAAACTCTCATAATACATTACACACAATTGATTTGAATGAAACTAATATCTTTAATGACTCTACATAAATTGCCTCAAATGTTCTATACCTCATATTAGGAATAGATCATTTCAAATGTTATATGCCTAATTGAGTAAGAAAAGGCGTTTTTCCTCGCTAAATATTCACTGTTTGTTATTTTTATATCTATAAATATTAACTTATCGACTTATTATACTTATTTTTATAGCTACAAATATTTTAATTATAGCAAACTACCTCTTATTCATGGAATTGAGCTGCGTGCAACTGAGGATAATCTATAAGAATCACATAAAAAATACAAATAAACATGAAAAAGCTTTTAATCTGCCTTTTCCCCCAGTACAAATAATTTATATGTTTAAAATCGGGCCAATGAGGTGACCTCTACCCTCAACCACTTGTCCTACTACGCAACTTAAAACGATTCCTTCTAGTCTCCTAAAATTATTTACAAAATTGTGATAACTTTTTAGAATTATTTAATTTTTATCAAAGAATTATTTACAAAATTGTGATAACTTTTTAGAATTATTTAATTTTTATCAAAAAATTATTTACAAAATTGTGATAACTTTTTAAAATTATTTAATTTTTGTCAAAAAATTATTTACAAAATTGT
>JAOUZG010040612.1:0-11011 GCA_026289955.1 Argiope argentata
ATTGATTAATTGATAGCTAATTTCTATAATTATTAAATTACTGTATTATTGAATAATGCAACTTTTTCATTACTAAAAAATTTTTTTTAAATAAAATTATAAAATTTCATCTTTACAGACATGCATCCAATCAAACTATATAAAAAAAATTCATGAAATAAAATTAATATTTTTATTGGCAACTGTCATTTAACGAATTTCCTAACATACATGGAAATGGAAATATTCCTTTTAGGGTTTTAAAAATCAAAATAAAAAATCTTAAGTTCAGAGAAAAAAAATATTGGTGTGAAATCAAAATGCAAGAAATAATAAAATAAAAATTAGTGCCATACCTTAGGATTACAATTTGATCCATTCTTTACATTTGAACCAGCAGGTGCATCTGCAACAACAAATGATGCTTTCCCAGAAGATGCAATATATCTTTGTGAATCAAGGCAATTAACATTTAATTTTCTTAGATAAAAAATCTTTTGGTTTGTTTTAAAATTTATAATTTATCACAATAAAATCTATCTTATTAACCCTAGAAAGGTAACCTTTAAAAAACTAACAAGATTGATAACCATTCGTCTCCTAGATGGAGTGTATATAAAATCAATTTTTAAAGCTAATTTAAACAAAAACAAACTACCTGCAGATGATCTCATAACTCTTGATTGTCAAGTAGGATCAAAATATTATTTATTTATTTTTGTAGCAATCTCTACACATATAAGCGTAAGGTTCTCCGCATATTGATCCTGAACATAACAAACAAAAATTGTGCATCATTCTGCGCAAATTATTCAGGCAAAATGTACAATTTTTCTTTTCTTAATTTCAAATTGTTCAGGTCATTGAATCATTAAATTCAATTTTAGAAGTTCACTTATAATAGTCATCGTTGATCGGGTCAAAGTTGATATGTTGAGACGTTTCTGCATCCATGGAACAATAAAATCTTCATCTTCCGATTCGTTCTCAGAAGTAGAATTATCTTCTTCACTTAATTCTTTCAATAATTCACAGATAGCATCTGGCCTACCCCACAAAGTTCCTCCGTGAAAACGCTTCGACATCTCCAAACATACACAGAAATACCTTCTTAATACTAACGATACCGATAACCATTCGTCTCTGAGACGACTGTTGTTCTGGATATACTACAAGCAGAAATATTTTGGAAGAAAGGAATGTCCTCATCTGTAATTCCCAAGGTCTGATAAATGTACTGAGTAGAACAATCCATTTAATGTTATAGGGGAAGAATAGTCAAATTTATTTCGTAAGTGTTCATCTAGGAGACGAACGGTTAGCATTCTAGGTTAATTCCTGATTATTAAGAAATAGTTGCATAAAATCTGAGTTATGCTAATAATTATATGCAAATGGCAAATACCTTAAAACTATAACAGAGAAGAAGTGTTATTTTTAAACAATAAAAAAAAGATAATGGCACACATTTAGGATTTGCAATAAATTTGTTGTTATTATTAGAGTATGCTAGTCTCTATTTTGTTTCAACTAAAACCCTTGAGATAAGTAGTTTTTACAGAATCCCTGTGGCTTTTACAAAGGTCTCCAAATTTTGAAACACTTAAATAGATAAAAAACATTTACCAACTGCTACATTCCAAAATATCACTTCTTAAACCTATACATTAATATCATTATTCGATTTTGCTAATAATAACATTTAAAAATTAATTATCTATCCACAAGCAAATTTAAAAATGTAAAATATTTTAATATAAATAGAATTTTTAAAAAATCATAAAATAAGATAAATATTTTTCCAAGAATTTCTTAAAGATATTTTACTATATTCAATATACAGAAAAAAGAGAAAAAGACAGGATACAAAGCTACAGCGGCCCAAAATATGAAGAAAACCAGCATCAGTATGTATGGGAATATTGGAAATACTAGTGTTGTTGGCATATTTCCAACAGCTCTGTAAAAGAAAAGATTATATTCAAAACAAAATTTATATTTTAAATAATTAGCTGAAATGTAATATTCAAAGCCATTTCAAAATATACAAATATTACATATAAAATATTTGGAAACTATATCCTTTTATAAATTTATACTCTAAAATAAATAAATACTAACTTTCAAAATAGAAAATTATGTATCATTAATATGCTTAGTAACATATGGATCAAAGATATTTATTCCATTCACTACAGGGATATTGTGTGCCTCTTACATACATCTTATTGCATGCTTCATATTAAAAAATACCATCTCTAAAAAGTGTTTAGAAAAACTGAAAGTATGGAAAAAATCATAAATAATTTTTTACAGTAGATGTGTTAGAACTTCATCAGAACAGATTAACTCATAGAAAATGGTCTGAATCTTTAATTTTAATATAGCAAATGATAATTTTATATTCTACAAAAGTTGAAAAGTTAATAAAAAATTACACGCAAAGAGGGCTTAAAATAATAACTAAAAATTATGGTCTTGTGGAATATTTAAACATCAAATGTAATTTGAAATGAGTATATTATCAATAATTTTCTATCATGGTCTTCTAATAATACTGTATAAAAAATATATGTTTATTATCTCCTATTATTTATAACTTCTTCTATACGAGATTAAATCTATCTTATTAATTTATTCATAGCACAAACACATTTATAAAAGGGTATAAAAAATGAGTGCATGGTTCAGCCAAAACAGCTAAGAAAATTTTAAAAGGCTGCTGAATACACATATAGTCCTCCATATTCAAAGTGAATTTAAAAACTCATAATATATAAGAGCATAAGTTTTAGTAATAACTTATGGAATCATGACAATGGGATTACCATTATTTTTAAACTACAAAGGTTCATGTGATAAAAATTCTTAGTTTAATCATTCTGAGTATCATCTGACAAATGTAAATTAAAATCCCAAATAATTAATATATGGTAAATGGCTTTTCATTTTTATTATAATTCTATTTCTGGGCTCTGATTCAAATATTACATTATTTATGATAATATCAAATCAATATCGGAATCAATTTCTACAATTTTAATAAAGATGAGAGTCAAAAAAATCAAAAGAAAGTTACAAAAGTGAAAATAAATAAGTTGAGTTTTTTCCCAATATGGAATGTTTTTAAAATTACCGAACTTTAAAATTAATAATTATTTTTAATAAATGTCAGACACACAAAAATTAATCATTTTAGAAATGGAATAAGGGATGAAAAACACTAAATATCTGTATATGTGTTGGGTGAAATGGAAAGGGCAGGGGTTAGATAATTTTTCAATAAATTAAAATAATAGGATATATTACATCAATTATACAATGATTAAGATTTGCAATGTTACAAACTTTGAAAATATTTGTAATCAGCCTGAAATATCTCAGAGTGATACAAAATAGATTCTGGAGTGAAAATCGTGTAATTTAGGCATACTTTAGCTGAAAATGGCATTTCCAATGATGACTTGGTGAACTTTTGGTGAGATTTGGCAAAAAATAAGTTTGAGAAAACTCCATCACCTGACCTCAAGGACCAGTATTATGCGAGGTAGTCTAGAACCTTCCAGAACCTGGTCCAAGTCCTAGATTTTCACGCCAAGATATGCATAAAGGCCACTACTCAATTGACCTGATGACTAGAGAGCAGTAAAAACTGGAATTATACTCGAATGCACAGAAGCTCTTATCTGTCTGAGGTATTAGACTTCAGTGTTTGAAAACTGTTTCCTGTTGTATTAGCTGAATTGAAGTTATGAATTGTGACTAGTAACTTCTATAATTTTTCTCTGTAGACATTTCAACAAATAAACATCTTACAATTTTCGAGAGGTTGTTTTATCAATTCTCAATCTACACGAACTCCAAAAATGTGGTTCAGTTAAATATATTACACTAATAATACAATGACTAAGATATACAATGTTTAATTGTTCAATAAAAAATCATAATAGTTAAGCAACACAATTGTATACACAGTAAGTAACATAACACTTTCAATGCAAGTCATTTTAACACAGTACTTAATAAGTTTGTAATGAATACCGAATTCTTATTTGCTTAAATTATATCTATAATGCTGAGTATATATCTATAAGACAGACTCATGTAAGTAACTAAAGTGATGTACTATTTTAAATTTTTAATTAATTATATTCTAAGTGTGCATTTTATTTCATGAATAATTTTCTTCTAGTAAAAGTGACAACATTTAGTAAACCTTTGTTGCAACCTCCCCTCCTCATTTTGGATTTAGGACTACTCATTCCAAAGTAAAAATTGCTAAGTTTAAGAAATTGGTTCAATCTTTTTAACTATGTATGAAACTTTTTATACATATATATCATGCTATGAATTTTGTGTAAATTAGATTTAAATATTGTAAATGTGTATGAATTTTTGTGTAAATATTATAAATATTAGTAAATACTTTAATTGAATAAAATTAATTATAATGGAATCATGCATCAGCAAGAAAACACCATTCTAAGGGGATTTACACCAGAAGATCGCCATATTTGACTAATTTGGCAATGAAGGTGTGTTGATGCATAATGAGATTGCTAACAGTTTTTACTACACGCTAAAATGCATAGTAGAAGCCGAGAAATAAAGATTTGTTTCTGGAGAACGTTCCACACTTCTTCGAAATGAGAACGCAGTTTCTGTGTTTGCCCTGCCAACTTAAGTAGCACAACAGGTGTGGTTTAAGGAGAAGAATCAGAACAGTTTTGAGAACGTAATATGTTATTTGGCTTAGCTTGAGATAGCCGCTTTCTCTTTTTGACGTGTGCTCTATAGCTCTGCTGTTAACAGAGACTAACAGATTAAATAGGGTTAATTCTCTGTGAATTTGTAATTTGTGTTGTGTATATTTAATATGCATTTTCACAGACAGCAGAATTTTTTGTAAAAATATTCGATACACATAGTTTTTTTAAAATAATGTTTAGTAAATACTCACTTGCTTGCCTGCTTAATTAAAGCTATTGCTATAACAATTCTTTTTCTTAGAAAGACCACAATCAGGAAAAGGATAGCAAATATGATACCAGAAATTATGGCTAAAATTTGAAAAGAAATAAAAGTCAAATAAACTAAAGAAACATAAACAAAGCATTCATAAGGTTCATAATTAAAATGTACAGTAAATTCTTGATTACCTATGCATTGATCAACAAAGGTCTCAGTAAACTGAATCAGTACCCCAAAATTGAATAATAGGTTTATATTTTTTATATATATAATTTAACTCTAAATGAAAATTCTCATCAAAAATAAAGATGTCAAAATATTTCACATGGCCAATTTTCACAAAGCTTGTAAAATTCATTATTGGAAGTCTGATAATCAATAACTAAAAAACTTCAGAAAAAAAAACAGTTTTATTACTGAATTTAATAATAATATAATCAAATTCCTTCAATTTTCAAGCTGGGAAAATCTAATTGTAAATGTGTTGGAAGTTTTCATGTTGATGATTCTTTTGTCATATTTTGATTTTCTAATAAAAACACTCTTCTTTGACAAAATACAAGGGAAACATGAATTCATAGCCCAAGAAAAATTTATAATTCCACATGAATGGAAGGGTAACAATCCTTTTAAAAAAATTATGATCATTGAAACACAAAAACTCTTTTATGTGAAAACTTCAAATGTTCTTATTATCAAGAAAAGAATACTTTTAAAGATTTTCTAAATTTATTTTAAGTAAATAAAAATCAAAATGATTAATAAAATATTACATGCAAAGTAGAATCTATAATGGTGAATAACAGATAATATGAGGATATTGCTAATGTGGTAATAGCTTTTATGTCTTTGAACTAAATAATTCCTGAATTTTTGCTAGCACCAAATTTGGGGGGGGGGGAGCCTCCAGATAAAAAGACAGGTAGGGAGGGGGGATCATCATCACAATCAAAGAAGTTTACTGTCAACAGATTTATGAAAAAACTGTTTTTCTTTGATAGATGAAATATTTATGTCACAGTCTCACTTCAAAATTAGTACTATAAATATTAGTATGAAATTATCGATAGATTAAAAATAGCCCTGTAGAACAATGCTTCA
The DNA here is from genome assembly GCA_026289955.1 of Argiope argentata. Lineage (NCBI taxonomy): Eukaryota > Metazoa > Arthropoda > Arachnida > Araneae > Araneidae > Argiope > Argiope argentata. The sequence continues at coordinate 6,052 of JAOUZG010040612.1, forward strand.
AATTTGATCACATACATAGTAATGAGCCATTTGTAATACATTGTATCGAACCACTTGAACCCTGCTAATTATAGTAAAAAATATTATCGACAATTCTGCATTATGCAGTTTCATAATTTTAGTAGGCATTGAGCATTTTTTTAAAAAATATTTAATAATAAATATTTTAAATAAATAAATGAGCCTTCTTAATAACTACTTGTCTAAAATAATGAATTCATAATTTAATAATTATGATTCTTTTAACAATGTTCAATTATAAACTTTCAATTGTCACAACATTCTTGAGATATCAAGGCGATTGAATTATAAACAAGATAACATATATTGCTGTGTTAAACTTGTGTCATGAGTGTAAAGAATTCTGTCTAGTAACTATGCTTGCAATTAATAATTCATAAAATGGTAAAATAGGTTCAATTGTTGAAACTGAAGAATTCTTTTGCTTTCAATATTAATATTTTTTACAGGGTTCAATATTGGTGGGCAAACAAGCAGACATTTCACACAAAAAAAAATATCCCTTGTTTGAACCTCTGCAATAGGGTGTCTCCAGAAAGTCATCAAGCCAAATTATTCTATTTTTTTAAAACTTTTATTGTTATTTTTACTAATTTGGTTACATTCGTCTTTACTTTAGTAGCAACAGCATTAATGTTCTCTAAATACATTTGTGTTTTTTTAGTTTGATTTAGAAATAATTTTAATTTTACTATTTGTTTGTTTTTGAAATTGTTTTTAATTTTGAAATACTAATGCAAATTGGCAAAATAGATGCAGTCGATGAAGCCAAAGGATATTATCAAAGTTTTTTATGCACAGAAAATGTACAGCAAAATAATGATTCAAAGACATATCTCAGCAGAGGATGAAGGTGAACAAGTATTCATTAATGATTCATCTAACGGTCATGAGCCTTCATACCAAATAAAGCTGACAAAATCAATCAAGGTATTGATTCTCTGACTTAAAAATATAGATTAATTAAATTTTATATTTAAAAAAATAAACATTTGGCCATTGATTTTTAAAAAAAACAGGGGAGGGCAAACGATATTACCAATCATGGAATCTACTCATTCTCATAAAAACTTAATTAGAAAATATTTACTTTAAAAACATCATGGTCAATGATTAAAGTAAAAATATTTTAATTGCTATTTTTAACAGTATTAAAGAGCATAATTTGAAAGGTTTGTCAAAAAGTTGTCACGTTTTATAAATAAGTTCAGAGAAAAAAAATGTATTTCTGATTAAAATTCTAACTTTAAACATTATTCAGTAAAACAATTTTTCATAAAATAAACTGTATGTAATAAATTACTGAATATATCATTTTTATTTGGGTATTACAAAATCTACAATTCAATAAAGTAAATATACTACAAAGAATATATACTAACTTACCAAACCACAGCCAAGTGTCACGTAAAGCTAAATAACTCCTCAGATTTAAGGTAAATTCAAATTTCGCATCAGATCCTTCCACATTTTTCAATTCTATATATTTTGCAGTGCTGTAATAGCAAGCTAGACGGAAGAAACATAAAACATTTTCATCAGACTTTATCAATAATTGTGTAATTTGTATATTAAAATTTTTGTAATTTAATGCCTCTGAATTTAACTATCCCAAAGATAATAAATTTAATTATCAAAGGAAAACCAATTTTTAAATATCAGAATTCAAACATACTTAATTTTTATTTTTGTCTAAAATCTCATAAAAATTATTTAGAATTTAAATACTTTAAAATAAAGTGAGATTTTTGCAAAATGTAATATATTCCATTATAGGAAATTGAATTATATACGGCATAAAATCTAAGATGAATTTATTACTAAGAAGTTTAAATATACTTCATTTGTTGATGCACATACTTCTAGAGGAAAGTTACATTTTTAAAATTACTTTCACAGTTTAGAATAAAACAAAGATAAGTGTAAGCATTTGCTTCCGAAATAAAAATAAACTAAGCAATGTGAAATTTTACACGTAATATTATACAATTTATTACAAAGTGCAAGTATTAGAACATATTTCCCCCCTTACAAAATACATGGTAGTGCAAAACACAAAAATCCATTGAAATTAAATTTTCGCTTATAAATTTTTTTATAAGAAAAAAAGTACACTGGTAAAAAATTATAAATTAATTTCACATTTCACAGTATAATAGACAAAAAAATAATATTACAGAAATCAGAAATCACTATAAAATTTTAATATAAAAAAGAAAATTAATTTCTCATATAATTTTATAGAATATATTAGGAATATTCTCTTCCTATTTTATTCAATCTCCCATATATGGGCCTTTATTATATGGTAAACAGCTGAACAAAAATGGAGCGTCTTGATTTATACTGAATAATAGCTATATAGCATTATTTAACTTTCATTATACCTTCATAAACAAACAAACAAAAAATTCGTACTCCACAAATTTAGTTACACATACAATGGACCAAAAAAAAATTATTATTATATGAAGAAAAAAATGTATAAGTGGTATACCTTAAAAACTTAAATTCAGTTATTAACTAAATTTTATTTAAAAGTATTGAACAACGACTAATGACAAAATTTATTTTGCAAGTCAGAAGCACACGTAAAATATATGATGGATGAAAATGGAGTATGTTTATATGATGTATCTTTTGTCAGTGGCAGAGTTTATATTAATAACAATGCACAAGCTTAACAACAAGACCAAATTTTAAATGTCATTCATACAGCTGATTATACTTTTCAATTATAATCACACTGACATGAAATGATCAAGGCTGCATTAATTCTCCGGATGCCCATACCTAAAATGGGGTCTCCATTTTTCCTTTCTAGCTCCCTCTATTAAAAACCTCTTTGATAGATTTTTACTCCTTATAACAGTAGTTTTAAATATCGACTTTTGATAAAAGTACCAAATATTAAATTATAGGGCCTTTTTGAGAAAGTTGGTTACTGTCTTTAGCATATGAAAATATAAATTTAAACAAATCAAATTAAATTTAAAAGAAATTTTTAAACAAAATAATAAAAAAAACTTCTGAATGCAGTCTAAGTTCTATTTAACAATGAATATTTCCTAGATTACGAATTACTATTTAATTTAGCTATTAAACAGCATAAAAATTGCAAAAGATAATAAATTAGCAACCTTATAACAATGCTCAACATTTAAACAATACTTGCTTTTAATTGAATTTGAGAGAACAGTTTTAGTGAATTAAATGACATCATGAGTTCAATACACTCGGAAAATATAAAAACTTTGGGATTCTTAATGTTGTGAGGCCAAATGGCTTTTGCCTATTTGATAATCAAGTCATGAATTGATAGATAACATACATTAGTACTTGCGTATTAAACTATCGATGCCAACGTTTAGTAACTTATTCCCGATGGATTCAAATTTGACGGTAAACCAATGACGCCAATGAAACCAACAAAATGGTAGACAATAGTTTGAATAATTTTTTAAATAATGGTGCTTTTTGCCATTATTGGCAACTCATTGGCGACGCCTTCAAATTCGGCAACAAATGTCGTCGGTCTAATACATAAGAACCTATCTATTAATTTTCATGATAAAGTTCATAATGCCAAAATTCAACAAAATCTGAAAGCTCAAATTTCATATTATCATAATTTCCATATGTATAGTTATTCTGGATGATATATGAAAATTTAAAACAGATGTTATCTTTAAAGTAAAATAAAGTTACCATCTTTTTGAAGATTATTCAAGGCAATTAAATATAAAAAATATTATTGTAAAAATATTTTTTAATTTTAATATATGTCAAAAAGTCAACTTCAAAATTTTGCAAGAAGATAAAACAATATAAATAAATAACAGAATTTCAATAGATAAGAATGCTTACCAAATACCAAGAAGCCTAAAACAAATATAATGCTCAGCCATATCATAACTCCTGCTAGCCATCGCATCAGCACAATCCAAATTAATGACACAATCATCGATAAAACAAGACCCCTGAGAAAAATAAAAAAATCAGCCATATAATCTTAAGGTATTTAATATAAATCCATTTTGATTCTACAGAAAATTCATTTATGAACTACATAATTGAAAGAGAATGATTCAAAAACAATCGTATGCTATAAAATTCACTGAATAATTTGTACTTAAAATTTTACTCACAAATATTACGAAAAATAATAAATGCTTTGGTGGAGATTCCAATAAATTAAATAGTTTATTTGAAATCATTGTAAATTATTGTTAAATCCATAAAAAAATTATATTCTTCTTATCATTGCCATTCTTTTTGTATAAAAATATTATAGACATCTTAAATCATATTATTATAATCAAATTATTACTTATAATAGTTCATTAAACTATGCATCATTTTTTTAAAATCTACACAATTAATATAAGTAAAACCAAAGAATCAATCTATCAACTATAACTACTGGTCTGGTTTCGCATACTTTTGTTTCATATAAGAAGTGACATCTAAATATGGCATTAACAGTCAACTATCTTCCTCCATCTTCCATTTTTGCAACTTTCAAAAGTTCTATTTTCTAAAGATTTCTTAATAAAAAGAAATAAAGACAAGAATTCTGAAAAAATAGCTACAATACTCATTTCCAAAACTTTTCATTCCATGTGAAAGTTTTTAACCTCTTAATATACCATCATATTATTAGCTCTTCACAACTCTCCAATTTCAAAAACATTACTTTGCTGTATACTCTTGATGAAAAAAAAAAAAAAAAATGGCAGTTACACAACCAAAACCACTGTACCAATTTTGAAAATTTTTAGTCCAGTCAAGTAGTTTAAAATTTTTAGTCATCAAGTCAATTAGTTATTATAAATAGAAACTTGCCCCTCTGTCATTTTTAAGTTTTAAGAGGTATTGCATAACGAAACTTGGGTAGAAAGCCAGTGATCTGATTTTTACAATCTCTATATTTAAAATA
>JAOUZG010040613.1:7590-20676 GCA_026289955.1 Argiope argentata
TATATATATATATATATATATATTCTTGAGAAAATCAATAATTTTTTTTGACAAATTATTTATATTAGTATTTTTTAATTTTTTAATAATTTTTATATTTTCTATATAATTTTCATATAATAACCGCTTATCTACTAACAATAACTTCGTTATTGTTTTAGTTATTGGATTTATATTCAAATGCTTTGAAAAGATATTAAAGTGGTTTTATGTGAGTCCTATCAAAATGTGTCGTTATGTAGGTAAGTCTTTGTTTGGCTATAGGAAAGCTCAATTAATTAAGAGTAGATTTTAAAAATAAAATACTTATAAGCGAATCAAATTTTAAAAATCATATTGCGGCAAGGATTCAAACTAGAGATTTGAATAACCTTTCTTTTAATTACGTCAAATTATCACAGAAAATCCCAAAATTACGTAAGTACTCTTGTATTTCCTATTTAATTCCTATCTCAAATATGGACATAAATTAAGCCTGCCTGCTCATAATTGCTTAAATTACGTTTGCAACGGGTAATATAATGACATAAAATTAATTGAAATAAAAATTGCCACAAAATGAACAACACTTTCGTTAATTTACAGGATGTGATATAGTTTGTTGCTAATGATTAGGAAATTTTGAAAATTAAGATTACAACCAATTCGCCAAAATTGGATTTAAAACTAGATTGAATTAAATATATTTTCCTAATTAATTTATAATTTCTTGATTAAAAATAATAAAAACTTAACATAATTATTAGTAATTATTTCTGAAAATGCTCTGAATTATTCTGATTTTTAATGCATAAAGAAATTTAGAAAATAATCTGTTATCATTTGAAACGTATGTATTTAACAAAAAATATTTAAAAAATTTGCTATATATTTATTAAAAAAATCAGCAAACCTTTTTTTTTTTCAAAAATAAAAATAACAACATTCGAGTTTGAAAATTATATAACTGCTGCAAATTTATCGAAAGGAAGCAAGTGCTGGATAAAGTTCAGAAGCATTTCCACCTTAAAAGTTTCCAAAACAATTCCTGCAAGTGTTATAAATTTCTCATTAAAAAAGATTAAAACAGATAAGGGGGGGGTAAAACACAGTTTGAAATTTCTAATGAAAATGTACTGAAAAGTTCTAATTAGAAGTCGTTTGAATCGTTTAAACAGTCAATCTATTTTTAATATTTTTAGCGAAATAATTCTGAGTCTTTTCAGATTCAAGATAAGCATTTAAGCCAGAACACCAGACTATTCTGAATGAAAAATAACATCTGTTCAAAGATAAAAATATAAAAAAATCCTTAAACTTTTATTCAACGATATATTTGACGTAATTAATAAACGAAGCATGTCTGGTGAAAACGACAGTTACTTCATTGCACTCTGTTCATTAAATATATATAAAAAATTTAAGAAGTTAATAAATAAAAAATTTGGTTAGTGAATGAAATGATAAATTATGCTGCACTTTATTTTTATTTTTAGCGAGAATAAATTAAAACAAAAAAAATTCAAATAAAATTATGTGAAAAGCATTTGTCAAATGTTTAAAGCAACGACGAATGTTTGACTCCGACGCAGATGAGTTTCACACTAAAAATTTTTTTTCTCTTAAGTAAATAAACAAGCCAGTTTGTAAAAAAAGAAAGCAGCTGGGCATAAATTTACTCTTTCTCGATGTTTACGTCTTTGCGCACTTTTAATGTCACCCGTAAAGCGATAAGCAGCCAAAGTGGCAGTCCTGTTCGTCGCCAATCCATTTCACGAATCCCAGAAAAGCCGGCCTGCGAAGATTTTCGGACATTTAAGCTTCGCGGCGGATAAGCCAAGTAATTTTTTGCGATGGGTTTCGTCGTGAGCAAAATTTGGCCTCTCTGGAATCCAGCCGGTTACGATGTGCCGGACGAGGCTACCGGACTGACACCTCGCCAGAAGAATATTGTCCAGAGCACATGGAAAATCGTGAGGGCGGACACGAAAAAGAACGGAATAGCCTTCTTCATGCGGTAAGTGCGCTTATTAAAACAAAAAATAATTATAATGAGCAGGTGGTTTTGAATAAAATAATTTTTTTTCTATTAAAAACATGTAAAATGCGCAGAATTTGTTTGAGTTAATTTTTCTAAAATTGGACTTACGTTTAATATCGAACCTATACAGAAGAAATTTTGTTTTTTTGTACGAAAAAAAATTGACAATAAAATTTCTGAAAGAAAAATTTATTTTTCACTTAATGTTACTGCTATTTAAACAACAATTTAAAATTAGGTCGACTCAATCATTTTTCGTTACTAATTCATTCTTTCTTTTGAACTTTTTTTTTTGACGTTTTAAAACTTTTTAGGGTGGGAGGAGAATTACATACATAATTGGGAATATTCTTTAATAAGGAATATATTTTTAATAAGGATTTTTTTATTAGTTTCTCTAATCTTAATTTTTACCAAGAATTTAACACTGTTTTAAAGAAATTTAAAAACTTAATGCAGTAGATATATTTTTTGTGACTATATTTTTTTATACATAAGTCATATAATTGAGCTCTTTTTTATGCCTGAAAGCTCATGATTCTTGATAATCAATGGGTTTATTCTGTAAAATTAAAATAGTTACAGACTAAATTTAATAGTTTTGAGATAGAGCTCTAGGAGTCAGTTTTTTCTCCTATGCAGGCTTGTAGCCGAATCGGGAATTCCTTAATTTGATATTAATCTGGTCCTGTTGTAAGTTTCAAGTAAAAGAAAATATTTTTTAAAAATATTATTTCATTACTAGAAAATCATTAATCATATTCCTTTTAGTCAAATAAATGGTTTCAGATTCAAACCCGTATCCAATTAAAAATAACGCTAAATTAAAGATGTGGGTGTTGATGCTCATTATCATGACTCCCTTCTTTAAATAAATATCTTATTTTTTGTTTGATACAGTCTAGACAAATCATTTCTTTTATTTCAAATGATGAATCTGGGTCATCAAAATCCATTTTTTAAATTGTTTTTGCTATAAAATTATTTCTTTTCGTAGCGTCCAACATATGAAATAATTTTAACAAACGAGTAATTATTTCTAATTTATCATTTATTAATTTTTTTGTAATGTGAATAATCATAAGGAAAAGTCTAAAATATTCTTCAAATATTTTTCCATCGCAGATAGATTTTATTAAATATTCAAAAATCATAAAGTTTTGTAGTAAAATATATTAGTGAAAAGTAGCTTTAAAGAGCGCCGTGAATGCAAAATATTGGAGTTTTGTTGTAATTATTTACCGTTTGAAACCGAAAAATGTTTGAAAGAGCAAAGAAAATTTCTATGCTCTGGACGTGTCTATGTTACCTTTCTGAGCTCCTGCACATACGATATAATAAATATAGTATAAATAAAATTAGGTTAATTGAAATGAAATTATTACACATATTAAAACAGACAGGTGCTTCTACTATTGCAAAAATAAATATATAACATTTACTAATAGAAATAATCTTCAAATGTTGAAACAAATGAAATGAAAATTATTCTAATTTTCATTTTTATATGTACTAACTTTTACCCGCGAATTCGTACACATGAAAAAACACACAGCCAATCTAAAAACATTTTTTTTACAGTGCGTGCCTGAAACAAAGCAAAATCAAAAATCAAATCAGTATTTCTTTAAAATCAAGATTGAGGTAGCTACCACAGTATTATAAACACATTTTTAAAACTTTTAATTAAAATGAAAAAAATTGAAACACACTACACATGTGGGAGTTTTCAACGCCAGTTGGGGTAAAACAATACTGATAAGAAATTTTTAATTTCCTTTATTCTGTTTTAAATTAATTCAAAAGTACTTCAGAATAAATCCGAAAAATTGATTAATTAACAATGCTTAGCTTTAAAGGCATCAAACACTTGGAAAATAAACAGAATCGGCCGAAAACATGTTAAGCTTAACCTCATTAGCGTGGGGGGAAAAGTGAAGTCTTACTTAGTTTGACGGTGGGAAAATGAAGATATTTGGTGCGAAAGAAAGTAAAGTATAGTTTTTACTATTTTACAGGCAATTTTCCGTTTTTTCTCTGTATAAGAACCTTCCTCGTATCTTAATGAAAATACATATAAAAAAAGTAGCCGAATTGTTTTGGCTGTTCTCGAGTTTTGCGCTTAGCAACCGATTTGGCGTTTCATTTTTATTTATATAGAGTATCGTTTTAAATTAAGTCATTTTAATAAACAAAGTTATATTTATTTGAAAAATACCTATGGCGTTCTCATACTAGAATGCATTTTTTTAAAATAATTCTGTTGTTAATATAAATTTTTATAAGTAAAAGCATTCACTAAGTTTGATTAAATGAATTTAAAAATATCTCATTTACGTGCATTCATAGAAGTAAATGTTTTTTTAAAAAAAAGTATAAAAAATCGGAAATTACTACCATCGCAGTAATAGAAAATAATGGTAAATATTATACACAGGCCATGTAACTGCCTTAAAACCTTAAACTAATTTAAAATATTTTTGATTTCCCAAATAAATAAATTGGTTTTAAAAATACAAATGGTATTAATGATTAAATATTAAGATAATATTAATATTTTATCTTACATAAATGGTTACGTCACTAATATTTCATTTCGTATATTTACTTATGAGGAGCATTTATAAAGCCACACGTCTTCTCCAATAAATTTTGAGTACAAACATGGATTTTATATGTATTTTCACAAAGATAATGAAATAAAACAAAATGAGCCTAAAATAAATTATAAGGTTGAAAACGAGCTAAAATTCGAAACTGAATTGGACATCTTTATAAAAAAAGAGAAGACATATTAAATACATTGCTACAAACCGCAAAATATCTAATAAGATTTAGAATTAGTAAGTTTTATATCCAAAATTGAAATCATTTATTCAAAGGTAATTCTATTGTAGAATTGTTGAACGAGCTTGTGGAAAAGTAATTTTTAGTTTTTAAGCAATTTTTGATTTCATTAAAAAAAGATGAGAAATTTAACTGAACGAATTTATTAATAAGAATGCTACTTCGAATTGCATTTTTGCGTAACGATCCATAAGTGCAAATTCAAACAGTGAACTCGCAATTTTTAGAACAATAGTTGGCTTTAAATTAGATACAATTAACGCATCCAATTAACGCAAACTCGGACGATACAACTTTATTTTTATGTGATAATAATTTTATATTTTTTTAATTCTATGTTTATTATTTTTCATGTATGCTATCGTACTAATATATTCCACCATGAGTTATGTATATGAGAAATTGATTGTTAAAATATGCGGAACTAACTAATTATTATCCGAATAAAATAAAATTCATTTAAAATGACAATGCAGCATTAATTAGTAGTTCATTATGAATACATTATCAGTTTTTTTATTCTCTTTTATTGGTTTAGTATTATGTTACCATGGCAAGTGAATTAAGTAACAACAACAACAATAGTAATATGTTACTTCAGCTCACTATATTTTACAAAAAATCGCACTTTATATTTATTAATCTAAGTAATTTTTAGCTGCTAATCTTTGTGATAAAAATTATCCATTTTTTTAAATTCAAAAATAAATTTTGTTTAACTTTTTCTGATAAATTTTTTTGTTGAAAAATGAAAACATTATGTTTCAGAATTGAAAGCTTCTGTCATTCATTATGATAACATGCAAACGATTAAACAAAAATGAAATGGGCCACTGATGAAAGGCGAAACAATGTTTCCATAAGCCGAGGAAGTTTTTTTTTTTATAATTATCTTACACAATATTTCATCATCTTCTTAAGTCATTTAACCTTCTGTTTATCTGAACGGGAGGAAAACCTGTCTTGAATAAATGAATGTCAGTGACTTTTCATTGTAGCAAATCTAGCACGAAAAATAACGTTAATTTATCATTTCGTTTTTAGCATTAATCAATAAAAAATAAAACATTCTTTTGTGATATTTTATCAAACGATTTTAAGAGTTAATTTAAAAGACTTCATTGATTTTTTTACCGGTTATGGGAAAAACGAAATATCTGCTTCGTAAAAGAAAAACAATTTAAAAGTTCAAAAAATGGCAATCTTTTCATCCTATTATCTTGCATATTTTATAGAATTATATTCTTAGGTTATCTTGCATGCTGATTAATTATCTGTGCATTTTCTATTCTCTCGTAATTTGTATTTTTTTTTACGTTGATAATGGATTTGTTGTAGTTGTAGCTGATTGTTGAAAATCTACTACAACGATAATAAAACTATTATTAATTATTTAGAATTTTTTTTCAGGCATTAAAACGCATTCCTGAATGCGTGCTAATGCCTGAATAGTGAAGAATTTTATTGTTTAGAAAACTCATAGCTTATTCAATTTGAACTTATTGTTTGAAACAAATTAAAAGACATGTATTTTATCATTTCAGGAGCATTTTTAAATTGGGGTTCACGATAAATTTCAGAAACTCAAAACTGTTGAAAAAAAGTTTTCTTGATTTTTTTAAAGAATGCCGAATAATTATTTTCGAATCAAATATTTTTTACCTTTAATTAGTGCAAGATCATTATCTTACTACAATTTATTTTTATTTTAATGAAAAGATGACGTTTTTCTGTTTCTATACCTATGATGTAGTAGACAGTCTATTAATACTTTGTCTGATTAATATTTATTTTTCATTTTTTTATAACACTACGAAATTCTTTTTCCATAGATATTTAAAGAAATTTATTACAACTGTAACCTTTTTTAAATTTTTAATTATTTAAAAATTAAACGAAGTTTTTGATGTTTATTTAATTAAACGAACAGCTTCTAAAAAATGTCTGCATATTATATCTTAAAAACGAATATGTAGAATACGATTTTTTTTTCTTCTCCCGATGTCAATTTAATTCTCATACAGTTTATTCTAAATTTCAATAATTTTTAAAAATATATTTAAGTATATTTTAGAATAATACTTTTCTTTTTTATATTAAAATGTAAATTTCCATCTTTAACATACTTATATTTTCATCATTATTCCAATACTAAGCTTTCTTCCGCTGTAAATAATTCCGATTTTTTTTTACATGTTGGGTAAGTTTTTGAAAGGAATAGTTTTTATAAATTTTCGGGTGCTTTATTTTATTTTAACATTAAAACAAATACATATAAGGTTTACGATCACATATGGGTAGTATAGTTTCCTTTATAATTAAAACTTTTTTAAAGACACTGCTGATTTTTTAATATAATTGGATTATAAAAATGCATTACATAAATCATTGCATTATTAAAGTTTAAATATGAAATTATTATTGCATGACTTTAAATTGTCCATAAAACCATTGAATTAGAAATTTCTAAGATATTACAAAAATTAAGACACAAATTAGGTGTTTCCCAAAAAATTTTGATCCTGAATCATTTTATTTAACCTATGCCTTTTATGAACAACTGTTGCTTTGGTTAGCTACTGATTTATTCAAATACATTATATTATGCCCAGTAGAAGATTTAAAAATTTTTGGACAATCCACATAATGACGTCCTTTTTAATGAAATGGAGCATTAAGTTTCCAATTTCGACATATTTTTAATATGTTGATAGTTGATTTTAACCTTATTTTTTTATTTTATAAACTTTGCGAGAATGTATTTTTTAAAATCTATTATGACTCCAGTCTGTGCAACGTTCGCATTTTAAATATTATAGAAACAGATTTTTAGTGTGTTAGAGTGTATAAAAATTCTAATAATTATAAAAGAATGTGTTGAAACATAGAAATCTTACCAATCATAGCACCTTTCCGTTAGCCAAGCACAATTAAAAAATCGCAAAATTTTTTACAGCGATTCTAAAGAGAAAAAATGCCAAGTAATATGAATTCCACCACATTTCTTTGGCGATTTTTCATTTGCTCTCAGCTAACGGAAAAGTACCCCAATTACACTTTATAAAGTGTTAATATTATTCAAAAAATTAAAATTAATTGGATTTATGATCTTCACCAATTCATTTAATTGACAACTAGGAAAACAAAGTAATTTAATTGTCACCTTTGAGCCCTCCCAACTCCTCTTCTCAGCCTAATGGTCTTAGACTGCTTCATAGTTTGAAATTCACCAGTAAGTGCCTCGACAGAAGTCATGTGTCAGTACACGCGAATTAAATGAGACCTTTGGGTGAAACATGGCGCCAGTTTGCTCATATCAAAATATCTCAAGAATGACACATGATGGGCTGTATAACCCGTAATCAGAACTGTCCACAGTCGGAAAAATTAATCTCGAAATTATTATATTGTATGCTACGGTGAAGTGAATAATAATTTCTAGGAAATAACAACATTTTTTTTAATTCGCATTTATTTGAAATAATGCAATGGAGTTATGAAGATAAATATGTCTATCTCAAGTATGTGTGCGACATGGCTAGATTGGCTAGACTAACGCACCATTTTAAAGCAACACAATGGCTATTTGGGGGAAAATCTCTTAATTTTGAAACGTGGTCAGATAACGAGAATGACACCTGAGCTAGAAACCCTTTCCCAAACTTACACACCAAAACAGCGGGAGGACTTTTGACCCAGACAGATTTAACTTGCACAACGTTTTTTATTACTACCCCAATTACTATCATTTTAATTACTATCATTTTACTACTTACTATCATTTACAATACTATCATTTTACAATAATTAGTTAGCTTAAGTTAAATCATCTTCCATTTCAGATTAAAATTTAAAATTTGAGTGAGATGATAGACAAATAGAAATGGTAGATGAATAATAGAACAAAAAAACGGAATAGTTCATGAATCATATTTAAAATTAATATTAAAATCAAGCTACATTTAAAAGATTTTATTTAAATATTTTTTGAGGATTAATTCCGCTTAACCTGCTCGTCCCAAAGGTGGTTATAAAACAATATGAAGAAGGAATGCTCGTTTTTCAATATTTTAAATTTATATTTTCAAGTATAAAGAGTATTATGAATAAATAAACTTGCATTACATTGTTTTTTAAAAATTACTATCAAAGATTTTTTTTATAAAATAATATTTAAAATATTTTATAGTTTTACATATATATTAACAGAAAATAATCTTTTTTCGATGAAATTTAAACTTTTTTGAGCAGGAAAAATACGATTATAGTTACGATTTTAGCAACAAAAATATAAAAAATCTGCATTTAACTTAATAAATGATCACTAGCTTCTTTAAAAAACATTTTTTACATTATATAAGTCAATTGAACGACGAGTTAACATAACAAACAAGTTCGAAGAAAAAATTGAGCATGTGCTGACAGTCTACTCGAGGGACATGTGAGGACAATCTACTTGTTTACTACTTGAGGAATCTATCCCCGAACCAGCTCATTGGATGTTTTTGAGAGATGGCTTTGGTTGCCATACCTTTTTAACAATTTATCTTGGCAATAATATCTTGTCTTTCTCTGTTTTAACAGAGTCGACATTTCTAATGCTTATCTTCGCAGAAAAGAGCCACGATGCTATCTCCCATTTACTTACACACCAATAACCTCATTTAGAATTGTAAGCTTTGATAAGCGAGATAGATAATCAGAGGGTCTTAAGTGGATAAAACTGGAAAAATTATCTAATTAAAGAGGGGAAAATAATCTGAAACGTTTGACAATGATATTCAAATTCAATGAATTAGTCTGGCTACTTGTGAACAAGTACTCTTGAGATTGATAAGAACGAATTTTGTGAAATATATTCCTTTTGATGTTGTAGAATGTCTTTTCAGTACGAATTAGTGTTCGTAGTGTCTTATTTAATATAAATCAATTATTTCAAATAAATAATTTACGTTTATAGCAGTATGAGCTGTACAAGAACCAAAATATCTAATTGAGGTTGAAAAAACAAGCATCTTTAATATCATGATAAAATTACATCAATCCCAATGCTCTATTGACTTCAATTCTTAAATTGCTTTGCTTTTAAGTAATTTAGAAATTTTACTGCTTTAGTTTTATTGCTCTTGGATCTGAGAATAAAGAAATGACTGCTCTTTGATCCCGTCTTTCACTTTATCTAATTAAATTTGGTCCCAAAGTTTTAGATCTAATCTTAAACCATGCAATTAAAAATTAAACGGCCAGTAAAATAATTCGACATCAGAGAATTTATTCAAACTTAGAGGCTGGAATTTTGTTATCAGTAAAATAATGGAAGCAGGAAACATGATGTGAAATAAATTTCTGAATTGATGTGTGCGCATTTTTGTTCATGACTATATCTAATTCTCATTGAGATAAAATGGTTAATCGGTGGCAAAATCGATTATCAAAACATAAATCAAAATATAAGGTTAGAGATTATTCCTCCATTTAATTTTCTATTTCCACCATTTTTCAAAGCTTCAAGAAATGTCCGGTATTTTTTAACAAGAACAAGAGTATATTTATTTTATACAAAACGAACAAAACAAAAATAGTTAAAGAGAAGAAGTTGAAGTAATTCTTTCTAGCTGTGCAAGAAACATTGAAATCTTGCCGGCTAGATTACATAGTGGGTAGTGAAACAGCAGTACCCTCATATACGTTGTTAGCAGTGATACCTATCCATATTTACAGGTTTTAATAAAGGATTTCAAATTATTATAATATTTATAAAAAATGTTTATAAATATCAATTAAATGAAAAAAGTATAATGAGACTAAGGTGAAACGAAGTAAAATGCGAAATGATTAAACTACCATTAATTCAGTTATCATTTATGCCTCGTTTCCTATTTGTCTCCATTCATATAAATTGTTATGATAATGTAAATCTTCAGTTATATGTCATTTTCTATTTTGAAGGAATTTCTAATGAGCGGAGATCATTTCCGAATATTATATGATTTGTAATAAATATATGACTTGGAATGAATATGTGATACGTTTATTCACATGGAACTTAGAAGTTAAACAGAAATTATTAATTGACCACAGAGAAATCTCAAGATATATAATAATTTGGTTTTTTTATGATAATTATTTAGTTTAAAATTTTAAATATCGTCTTCAATACTGTGGAGTAATATAATTATACTATATTAAATATAGATATAATAATTGTACTATAAAAAAATTTCAAAACCTTATTTTAAAAAAATGGCGTAAGTGGCATTAAATTT
Source organism: Argiope argentata (assembly GCA_026289955.1). Taxonomy (NCBI): domain Eukaryota; kingdom Metazoa; phylum Arthropoda; class Arachnida; order Araneae; family Araneidae; genus Argiope; species Argiope argentata. The sequence continues at coordinate 18,724 of JAOUZG010040613.1, forward strand.
GCCATAAAAAAGTTGTAATATTTTATTTAAAAAATTTAATAAACAAAGTTGTTTATTAAAATTCCGATTATCTTACCTCTTTATTGATAAGTTGCTTTATATCTTTTTGAAAAATATATAAATGATGCCTAAAAGTATATCAAAATAAATAAAGGGATATATCTAGCCATTTTTTTGAAACAATATAGGGTATTTATTAATTATTGTAGCCTCCGTACAACCCGTACTTCATAATTTTCGAATAAAAAATATTACGCAAAAACCGATTAAGTATTCGTAAATTATAACTCAAAGAATTTTACATATAAACGATGTGATCTTAGCGCATTTGTAGTCTGGGTAATTATGACGTCATGAATAAAAATGGTGACCGTGCAAGAAAAAGCCATGTGTGTATTGCGGTTTTACGAAACAAAATCAGTCATAACTACTCAACGTCGCTTCAGGACCACGTAAAAGAAAGATCCTCCTTCGAGTAGTTTTATCAGAGGCTGGATAACACTATTTCATGAAGCTGGTAGCGTTCTACACCGAAAGGAAGCGGGAAGACCAAGCACTTCACAGGAAAATGTTGATCGCATACAAGAAACGTTTACTCGCAGTCCACGAAAATCAACGAGACAATCAGTTGTGCTATTACATATGCCGCATACGATGATATAGAAGGGCAGCCATGAGCAAATTCATTAATCTTTTTGATGTCATAAATAAAATTCTTTGAGTTGGAACTTACGAATACATAATCGCCTTCAACTGAATGCCTACGAAGTGCACATTGTGCAAGTTTTACACTTTAATATCCTTATAAAATTCTTTGAGTTGTAATTTATGAATACGTAATCGGATTTTGCGTAATATTTTTTATTCGAAAGTTATGAGGTACGGAAACTCCGACAATAATTAATGAACACCTCATATTTCATTCAGGCATCAAAGGAGTAGGATTACAAATATTAAACTCTTTGAAGAAAAAAGAAGATAGAAACAAATTTTATTGTCATATCTCAAAGGGAAAAAAAGCCTTGGAGAAAAGTAGCTGCTTATAACGAGAAATTAACTTCCGAATGAAAATAACAGTTTTAGCTACATTTTTTCAACACTATGCAGTTGGGTTAAATAAAAGATTTTATAACTGATTTACTTCAAAATATAACCATTAACAGTTTTTTTCTCTTTGTCGAAAATCGACTGGTTTCTTCCAGCAAAACTGATTCACCTTTGTAGAAAATCTTAATTCAATTACTCTTTTATTTCATTCTGCTTACATTTACCCTTGGCGTTTCTGTGGTTGAAATAGCCTCATTAATTGCAAACCCCGTAAGCATTAAAAGTGCAAGAAGTCTCTAGTAGCCAAAATGGAGTTAGTATTTCCTAGAAAAGATTTCATTTTCTGCGGTTTTTGTTGTAGTCTTTCTTTTTCCCCATACATTTCTTTACGTGACAGAATTAATTGCATTCTATTTGCACACAGGTGACATCTTCCGGTAATGAATCTGCGCATGCCCGTAGAATTGCTTCTCTCGCTGTTCAGTTTCATGCCAGGTTTACACCAGTTATAAAACGGCCAATAGACAGCTCATGCGTAGGAAAGGACAGATTTATGTTTACAACAATTTCATCGGTCTGGCGTTCTCTGCTTGGTTTTAAATTGCTGTTATAGATCCCCTGAATTTTTCTTTTTCACTGCGTATTGAATTAAAAATAATGGATATTTACACAAAGAGATATGGTGAAATAAAGGTCGACATACTTAAATTTTGAAAAGGGTAAAAAAATGGTAAATAAAATTTTAAAAAACACACACAATCTTGCATTAGAAAAAATTAAAAGCAAAAAATATCGGAATTAATAAGATAAATGATGAATTTTTGAGCACTAAAATGCAAAATTCTTCAAACCCATGAGCTGTGAGAAACACACACACACACACACACACACACACACACACACACA
>JAOUZG010040624.1:0-16972 GCA_026289955.1 Argiope argentata
CAAAAAAAATATTAAAAGAAATTAAAAATTTCCCCGTTTTTCATATAGAATTCTAGTAATAAATGTACAAGAAAATGCAGCGAATGAAACCACAAAAGTTCTATTATGATGGAGAAACAAACCTCTAATGTTTCAGTTTTCACGTTACAAACAAACACAAAAACTTCCATAGAAGTATCTCATTAAAAATACAATTCAGGAATATCTTTACAAATTATATTTCTTAAGAGCATTAACTTCATTATTTTTAGATAAACCATTAAGAAATAGCCTTAAGAAATCCAAAGTTCTGCAATTTCATACAGGGTTTGTTGGAAAAGCAATGATACTGGGTTTGATACAAAGGACTTATTGATTTCAGTGGTACATATTACTAAAATTTTTCAGCCAATGCCTTGGCAGAGAGGTAACGCGTTTTTCCCGTGATCTAGGCGTCCTGGGTTCGAGTATGGTTGTTCTTCATCTGTTCTATCTGTGAGATGTGTGAGCGTGCCCCTCCTCCTGCTCCTGTAAAAAGGGGCTGTGCAAGCGAATGTGATGCGTGAGTAGCTATATACTTTTGGCCCTTGTTACCTTTACTTAAAACAAGAGACGCACGCTCGGCTTAAAATCGCTGACAGCGTCAACGAGCTTGACAATAGCGTCATTAGATACAACAAAATTCTTTAAATTCGCCTTCTTCAGATCGATGCACCGCTGCAAACACGATTTCAACACTGCGAAAAGCTCTTTAGAAGTTAGGAAATTCTTACAGACTTCATGGCAAATCATTGGACAGCGAGAACATTGTCGAAACAATGACCTTTCAGACATCCCTTCAGAGCTGGGAACAGGAAAAGCTAGCTGAGTTCACATCGGTGCTGCGTTAAAGTTGCATCTCATATCCACATCAGGCTAGCGGCTGTAAAGAAAGCGGTGTGGGTAGAAGCGTAGTCGTGATTTAGTTTCCAAAAATCTGCAATCTCCTATTGTCTCCGTGAAGTCGTGTTCCAACAACCTGTGCGCACCTTGAGACCGATGTATTTTATCCTCATTCCCCCCTCTTGTGGTTAACTGGAGTTCGTTGATGTCTGTTCATTTTACCGACAATTTGCGGGAAGTTCCGGACTGATTTCCAAGACAAGGTAGGCCAACAATGGGTCAGTTGGCAGATGTACAGTCATATCCGTACGGCCACAGGTCGTCGGAACGCAGTTTTAGACAGCTGTTTTCAGGCAAACAAAAACTCAGTGTTGACAGTTTGCCCAGGAGGTACAAATTAAACATTGCCTTTACCTTGGATTTCGATATTCTCACTTTCTTGGGAGAGTGGGGAGTTTACGTTGCGAAACAGCAACGCGAGTATTGATGCTTGGTTTTGAAGTCGGACTGGAATACCAATGATTCATCACCTTTCATTACCTGCCATACTTTTTAATCAGGCTCATTTTTGAACTGCGCCAACACGGGAAAAGTCAATTTGTCTTTGTTTTTGTTCATTCTTCATCACTTCTGCCACAAATTTTGAGCAAACCTCCCGCATGTTCAAATTTTTAGAAATAATTTTATGAGCCGTTGTCGAATATTCGATGATTAATCTGACATTCTATACGATCTTTGCCAAGAGTTTTTACTTTAGTCACATTTTTACTACACCATTCGTTGAAGGATGTTTAGTGCGGTCCATGCCTTTAATGATCTTCTGTATGTTCTTGAACTAACTGAAAATTAGAGCTTTTGACAAGCCTCCTTAATCAAAGGAAACGTTTAGAAAACTGCTTTACTCAAATGAGAGCGAAATAGAATAGTGTACCTCTGCTTCAGCTAGCACTACGTTTTTTGTTTTATCCTGTGATACAAACTCGAAAACAGCTTTTGGGTTACTTCAATTTCTCAATGCTTCTCAGTTCCACCGGCACTACCGCATGGTATGTTAATTAGCTTAATCTTTTTAGCCAACACACGACAACAAAGTGTTGATAATGTTTTGCAATATTTTTATTTTGAATATAGTAATGCTTTTAAAGTAGAAATGTCCTCAGGGAAGCACGCTACTGAGGGCTGCAGCACCGCCCAGTCTTATTACTTAACGAGCAAAACTTGCAGCTATCTACTTTTAAAATACTAGGATGATACATCAAGAAAATCGAATAAATTGTTTCACAAAACCGAAAAACACAAGAAAGAAAAATACGTTAAGAAATATAGCTTTGGAAAAGGTAAACTGATTTCAATCCTTAGAGGACAATTGCACAAAAACATGTGGTTCACCTGGTTGACATTTCCTAACGTGCATGGCTGCTTAAAGTCAATGTCATTTTCCAAGTTATACCTAATTGCGCAATATATTTAAGATTATACTAAGATTTGATTCCTGTTCAATATATTTAATTATAATTAAAGACATTTTAAACTATAACACACGCAAAATTCTAATAAAATAAAAACTGAGAGAATTGTTCTTATCTAATTTAAAGCATATAATTCAATGCTATAGTATGAGGTGGGTGAAGGAAAGTAAAGAATGAAGTAAGATTGAAATTTTATCACAAGAATAAAAGTTTATACGTAATTTACTATAGTAAGTGTATATGAGATTAATTTTGTGTCAAGCAAACCTGGTATACTTTGACAGGAGTTTTAGAATAATAAAATTAATAATCATTTCTTTTCAATTTAAAATTGCTGATTTTTCAATCAATAATTTAATTTTTGCTCTTTATTCTTTTATAATCATCATCAATAAAATAAACATTAAATTTAACCAATTTTCAAGAATAAAAATCTTGGGGGTGAAGTGATAAATATAATTCTCGTAACGCAACAAATGAATATGGAATAAAAATGAATTCCTATATATATTCAAAATAATATTTCCAAACAGATTTAAATTAAATACATCACTAGTAAATATTATTTTATCAAGTTTATATATTTATTTTCAATATATACTGTGTTAAATTACTATACTGTGTTAAATTATATACTGTGTTAACTGTACTATATACAGTTATATATTAATTTCAAACAATTTTTTTAATACAGAAGATCACCTGATAGTTTGCACATACATTCAGACTTTGAAGGAACAAAAATTAACTTTCAGTTATAAAGATCAGAGAAGAAATTGGTAATATCAATGGCAACAAAATAAAGTTCATGCATGCAAATTTTAAATTACAAAGGATTTTATTGACATATAATTCAAAAACTTTTCAATCAATTAATAATTTTTTGTTATTTTTTTAATTGTAGAGTAGGATATCATTTAGAAAGCTTAAGTGCAATGAATATCATATAATTTGTGAAAATAGACATCAGATAACGAATTCTTACAGGTACATAACAAACAAGAAATGTTCATTGTTTTACTCATCAGACAATACATTTTTGCAAAAAATATGGTAAAATAGTGAAAGAGCTGGAACAATTAACTCCACCAAGGAATACTTAAAAATATAGATAGTTTTAATAATTTGTAGAATTCAATTTCCAAATAAGAGTAATTATTGAAGTAAAATTAAAATTCTAAAATAGTAAAAATATAAGGAACATAAGCATCTACAATGATAATGGACGAAGAGTAATTCATAATAATAAATAAGTTAATTGTACACAATATAAAAAACACATGCAAGTATATAAAAAAGACACTTCTTCAAAGTAATCTTTGGAGAACTCTTCTTCTAAATCCTTAAACCAGGTCAATCCAATGTTACTGCTTAAAGCTTGGTTCATTTCACACAGTTTTATTATTTTAATTTTTTCAGAATCGCTAGATTCTAAACGTTTACGACCATCTGATTCATCCTGATAAAATAAATAAATATTAAAAAATCATAAAAAAATACTCATGTAAATCATAGTTTTTCTTAAATTACAATTTATGATACATAATAAACTCTGCATCATTGAGCATCAGAATACACATGTTCTCATTTTTTTTTAATTTAAAGACCTATTTTCATTTCATAACACTTTTGCAGTCGAAATATGTAACATGACTGACAGAATATATTTTACAAAAATTTAATCAAAATTATCACTTTAGCAAAAAATTAAAAGACATTTCTGCGCATCAATACAAGGAAAGGGGAAATCCTGCCACAGTAGAAACCTGATGCTAGGTCTCAGAATTCCCTCCCTCCCCCTTCCCAATAACTATAGTCGTATCTTGAAAATAACTTCCAGCATATCAATAGAAATTAAAAATTTTTGCTTAAAAAGAATGGAAATAAAATCGATATAATTTAAATATTGGACTTACTCCTCTTTGGAAAATTAGGATCATTATGTTACAAAACTTAAGTTCTTTAATTATGAACATTTAGGTAATTAAGTAGAGTTTCAAGGTCTTAATAGTTCGCACCCATATTTTAAACTTCTTCCAGATGGAAAATAATGCATAGCTCCTTTATTGTTTGGTAATGCGCACGATATTCTATGACTATTCAATTCAATTTCATGTTTACCAAAAGCTCCAGCAATTTATTACATTTTAACTTATTTCTATGAAATATTTGGCTATATTAATTTGTTTAGAGTAACTACCACAGTCCATGAACAAAGAACCTAAAAAAAAGGGGGGGTATCTTATAGCTTATGTTAGTTAAGGCAACTGCCAATAGAATACATATTGTCTGAAGTAGAAGTCAAACTTACCACCAATAAGGATTTCCTTAAAGATTTCCATGACATACTAGCCCACAATTCAACATCACTTAATAATTCAATGTTAAACTGCATATAAAAATATCAATTTTTCTATTATGCTTGTTTAAAGCGTAGTCAGGATTAATCAAATAACCATTTTCCTCCAACTCAATTCCTAACTGATATCTTACATCACCCAATGGCTTCAATTAATTTGTAACATAGTCTAAAATAAAGTTATATTTCTCAAAGTTTTCAACTAGTGAAATAAGGCAATTTTTTTCTAATTATTTAATACTCTTTATTATTTACAATACACACTGTTATTCTTATTTTTATTATTGCATAATAGTTTTGTGAGTTCATATTCTGTTCAAACTAATGCAGTTTTCTACTAAAAAAGTATATACATTGCTAATCAAATATATCGAGATATAAAATAGGAGTTGCAGATATTAATGTATCTTGCTATACATACATAAAAACTTTGTAACAAAATTTGAAATATTCAAAAAGATAAATTACTTATAAAATATAATAAATATATAATCTATATTAATAAAAATGGACCTCGAAATGCGTTGCTAAGCGCAAAACTAGAGAACGGCTGGACCGATTCGGCTAATTTTTAAAAAAATATTTTCGTTAAGACACGAGGATGGCTCTTATGGAGAGAAAAAATGAAAAAACTGTTAGGAAAATAATTAAAACGAGACTTTTCTTACTTTCCCGCCAAAAATCTGCATTTCCTTCCCCCACACCAACTGAGTAAGATAGCAGAAAGTAATAAATTATGATTTGTTTGGAAGGATGCGCGAAGTCAGTTGGTTTTCATTCATAGATAACGGGATGTTTAAAAAAGAAAGAAAATAGTTGCTTTTATTATTAGTCTGTATGAATATTTAATCTATGCCTGCTCAAAATAAAGTCTGGTCAGGGAAGGAAAAAAATATAACAAAGCGAAAAAAAAGTTTATAAAAAGAAAAGTAGTGAAGAAAAAAAGGAGAGAAAAAAAAGGAAAAGAAATGAAGGGTGTGTGTGTGTCACCATTATTTCCTCTGTGCGCAGCATTTTCCAAGCTGTTTTTAAACTTTCGCATCTCTTGAAAACCAATTGTGTCTTTATTTGTTTAGTGTGTTTACATTTATGAAAATTAGAATCTCCTTATTCTATAAAAACGTAGAATTTTAGACCTTTCCCTCCACCATTTAAGTAAAATATCAATTCCGGGACAATCATTGCTCGGATAGAAAGAAAAAGATGAGTAGTACAATGAACAGAATATCTGAAGAAAATAATACTATAAATGAATTATATGATTATCAAAATTTGTTTGGTTTAAAAATATTTTGGTGAAAAACCTGTTATGAGACACACCTACATAAAATATTATATGAAAATTTTAGCGAGCATTAATACTGGTGAACCGACTGGTCGGCAAAGGCGGCTAGTTAATTATAAAAATCATTAAATATAATTTAACAAAAATTTACATTCTCTACTTCATCAGACTTCCTTTCACGTCTATTTGGTGATGTGAATAATACTGGTTTCTGAGACATACAGCCCTAAAATGCTTCCTTTAATAAAACAGATGTTATGATGAAAATCTGAAAATTCTCGAGAGTCAGAAATTAGAATTTAGAAACTTTAAGAGCTTTGATTGCTCAATTTTCATACCAGGATTGCAATCCTTAAAGTAAGAATAGTCAATAGAGTTAACAACCAACCTAGACCTTTATATTAAAATTCAACAATTTAAAAAATACCATAACGTTTGAGTGTAAAATTTCTGTCTTCAGAAATCATTAAGTAGTCAATAATATTTTTTAATAAAAGACAGTTTGATTAAATAAATTAAGTTGAGTATTAACTAAATGGTTAATTTTATACAAATATACGCAAATTACAGTCCGGAATTACTGAATTGAAATTAAGTTATTTAAAATGTTTTTTATAGTAGTTTTGTTTGAAAATCTTAAAAAAGACTTTCATTGCCTATCTCAAATTATTTTACTATAGTTAGTGTATAATGGGAGGAAAGGCCACACTTCTATTTCATTAATAAAAAGACTCCTCATATTATAAACTAGCTTTTACCGCTACTTTACGCATGGAAAAGCACAGAACTAACCCAAAAACAATTTATTTAGTACCTGAAATAAAGCAAAACAACAAATCAAGTCCGTATTTCTTTACAATCAAGTCAAGTCTATTTTATTTATCGATCAAGATTGAAATAGCTACAACAGTATTATACACATATTTTTTAAAACTTTTAATTAATATGAAAACACAGATGTCAACAATTACAACACACTGCGCATGCGTAAATTTTCAACGCCAATCGGGGCGACACAATTGCGGGAATTTTCTACGTCAGTTGTAATAACTCAATACAGATTTAAAAAATTGTAATTTCCTTTATTGTTTCATTTTAATTCAAAAGTACTTTAGAATGAATACGAAAAATCAATTAATTAACAATGTTTAATTTTAAATCCATCAAACACTAAGAAAATAAACAGAATTGTTTGAAATAGCCGGTCGAAATCATGTTGAGTCCAACCTTATTAGAGCAGGGGGGGAGGGGAAATGTTTTACTCATTTTCGGTGGGGAAATTAAGATTTTTGGCGGAAAAGTAAGAAATGTGTCGTTTTTATTATTTTTCTCGCAATTTTTCCGTCATTTCTCTCTATAAGAACATTCTTCGTGTCTTAACGAAAGTATTAAAAAAATTAGCCGCATTGGGCAAGCCATTCTCAAGTTTTGCACTTAGCAACACATTTGGCGATTCATTTTTATTTATATAGATATATAAATACATAAATAAACAAATCAATAATATAAAAGCATACCCTTCAACATGTTTACCAATCATCAGTAATACTTTTAACTGACATACTACATATAATGTAACATCAACGAATTATTGAAGAATAGATAATTTCAAAAAAATGTAATCAGTTAAAACAAATATTTTCTAACATTCAAAATTATTTAATCGACTTTTATAATTGACTAAATATGTAAGTAAAATAATTTTTTAAAAAACACATACAAGACGTCAAATAAATTAAAACTATTTAATAACATTGTTTCCTTAAAGAGCAAAAACTTTTGCTTATCTTAAGTCATCATTACTCAGTTTAACATTATAAGATATTCAAATATTCATTTTTGTAATGAAGAATGACTCATATATTTTTGTATTCATGATAAAACAAGATTCCATTTCTTACCTCTTTCTTTTTCCTAATCATGCTAAAAACTTGTTCATTACCAACAATGCTTGTTAGTTTTTATTTAATATTTTTTTCCTGTAATTTTTCACTATAAATCCAAATGTTTCTACTAACTTCAGTAACAACTACAGAAAATCCCATAACTATTGGAGAGTATGTAAAAGTGAAGCTAATTTGATTAAATGTGTAAATAAAAGGTTGTTTCTTTTTAGAAATTATTTCAAATGCTTTCAATTCCTTCAATTTATTCATTAATAATGCTTCTCAACTTATTATTAGTAGCAAAAGGTTTCTCATTATCAAAAAAGTGCATGCATTAACTCTATATTCAATTACTTTTAAGAGAAATTCCTATTGCTGTACAGATAACAAGAAATCAGTCTTATTTCCTTTATGCCATTGACAGCTTGTTCTATTACCACCTGTTTCTCTATACATAGCCAATATTTTGAATGAGCTAATGTTGCTAACTTATTCAATTCTTTAGTAATATTCACCGAGTGGATTGAGTCAGAGTGCTTTAGATGGTCACATACAATATTAATTTTTTTTCAATAGATGTTTGTTCATGAAAAAAAATGAAAATACTTTTCAAAACTTTCCACAGCATTTTACACTCCAATAAAGGATAGAAAAAATCTAATTTCTCCGAAAATAATACAATCAAAATCAAATAAAGATGACTTCACTATGAAATCTACTAACTCCATGAAAAGCAATTTCATAGTATCTTTTTAACTTTTCTGATGAAAGTACAACACAGATTATGTAGCTTTTTTTTCATATTTACTTGTCTTGTATCAAAACAATTCTTTGAGAAAATGTACTGGAAATATATTCATTGAATATTCCAACATTTTTAAAACAAGCCATAACATATGTACAAGTTATTGACAATCACGCTTGAAAAATAAAACATTATAAAATATTTCTTTAGTGGAATGCAAGATATCCAATAATTTATTCTTGCTTATACTTGCTCTCAATTATCAATAGGGCAATGTTTTAAAAATTAATTTTCATTTTATTGAAAAAATGGTTTAAACTGCAAAATTTTCTTCTAAATCCCCCCCTTTTAAAGAAACAATCATTATTTTACTAATTCATGAAAATCAAATGCATAAAAAGTTGAAAGTAGATAATCACTCAGATACATTTGAAGAAATGACTTAAGTTCTGCAACATATGTGAAACCGTTAAAAATATTTTCCGAATACTTCATTGTATTAAAGGCATTTATCAACAATCCCGTTGGCATAAAATGTAGGGACCTTGGAAGAGGTCATTAAAACAATGAGTAAACAGATTTTTATTTTCAGAGTAGCAGTACAGTAAAAACATTTGAGTATGCTTGGAAACATTTCTGACACCTAATTAAATCCAAAATTTGTAACAGAATATAACTATAGAAACAAGACAACTTAACCAAATTCATATAACTTGAATTTTTAAAGAAAACAAACAGTATTCACATGCATGAGCACATATAGATTGGAAGATCATCAATTCCTTGAAAAATTCTGGTGGCAAATTTAGATATGAATCTATACTTCAGATGCAAAGAATATATTTGCCAAATTTGATTAACATAGTGTTTCGAAATTGTGTTCCCTTTTACTTCAACAAACACAAAACTTCATAGAGATAGATACTTTCTTTTCTTCCAAAATTTGAAGAAAAAAATAAATAAAAGTTTTATAGAAATTTCAGTTCAAAAATTTTATGGGTAATCACATTCACAGACAGGCATAGTTCCAAAATGTATTATTCAGAGATTTTGTTGCGTTTGAAGGTCGCGGTACAAAACTGCGACGTTTGGGCCTGTAGTCAAGTAACATACTGATCAAGCAAAAGGGACCCTTCAGTTCGAAGGATATTATCTGGTTTATAGGGCTAACGCTACAGTACTTCTCCACCAGTGAGTCGGCGAAAAAGCGAATTATTTTTGTATTGTGCCAAGTGTTATGGCGAGTTGCTGCTTGCTCGTCAAGTGGGTCTGACGGTTTTATTTGTTTGTTTTCTGCTTTATAGCTTTCGTCAAGAGAGTTTGACGGTTTTATTTGTTTGTTTTCTGCTTTATAGCTTTCGTCAAGAGAGTTTGACGATTTTGCTGCGGGTAGATGGCGCCATGACTGTAGCGGAAGGTTGCGTGTCAAGATCACCAATGTAGCGATTTGAAGGTCGCGGTACGAACCTGCGACGTTTGGGCCTGATCAAGCAAAAGGGACCCTTCAGCTCGAAGGATATTATCTAGTATATAAGGCTAACGCTACAATTTGAATCACAGGTTGCTGAAAATCTGGAGTTTGAAATATCTGATGGTTACAGTTTTTCACTGAATCATTTATACACAAAAAAGTAAAAAAAGGAATTTTAATGGCAGAATTTTAATGGCATTAATTTATCTTTAATGTAATTTGGTAAAAGTAGCAAATAACTTGCAAGTAACTTTGGAGCCCCATAAATATTTTACTTTTTTTTTTTCAATTTTTGAAAGCTTTGAATCATTTAGTGGAATTACTTTTGGAAGTTCATAAGCTACAAGTATAAAATAACGTACAATATCTACACAATACTGTCTAATATTCAGAATGCCAGTAAATATCAAGAACATATTGTAACAATATTATTGGGTATTTTATGCTTATATGGAATGAATGAAAAACACCTTTTTTGACTTGTTCTTAGAAAACTCTAAGCCTTTTCATTAGAATTAATAGAAGTAAAATTAGTTGCATTATTCATCAAGTGGTGAGTCACTAAATGATGTGGAAATATAACAAAAAATGTTCTGCAAAGATGTCATCATGTGAGGAAAACAATCATGAGATGAAGTAACTGTTGAAAACCTAAACGAATGGTTTCTCATGAATAAATAAAATTATCTATAAAAAGAAAGGATTTTTTCTATCTAAACAAACAAAAGAGAAAGAAAATTAAATTAAATAAAAACAATATATTATTTCTATTCTATTAGTTTCCCCCTAAACTTAGGTAAAAACCTTTTCTACAGAGCCCTGCACTCATTGAAGTGTGCTAAATAAATATTGAAAGTTCCACAAAGAAAATATAGGCTGTAATTGGACAGATTTAGAGAGATAAATGTTTTTATTTTTAATCAGATAGAAAAAAATAAGCACTTTCACAGCCCTTATATAAGGATTATGAAATGTAAACAGTTTTTAAGAAATTTTAATGACACTATGCACAATGTTTTTGATATTTTTCTGATCTTAAATCTGAAGAGTACATTTTTAAATCAGCAAATAAATAGAGTAAAACTGTAAGTAAAGAATACAGTCATATATGATGCTACAAGAAAGCTTATTCCAGGAAGTGTTATTAATTAAAAAAATCAAATTAATGATTTTGAGACTAAGAAGAATTATTAACAATACAGACATATGCTTGACAAAATCATTTTGAAAATAAAAAAATGCCAATATTGTCTGTTTCACATTTAGTGAAAAACTAATTCAGATTACATATTAATTCTACATTCAAATAAAAGAAAATCAGCTGAATAGATGCAGCATTTTAGACATATATTATACTAATAGAAATGGAGCCTAAAGAAATCTAGATTCTGAATTATGTATTTCTTGCTTAAGTGAGTTAAATAAGGCAAAGACTATGATATATATTATTCTGAAAATTCCCTTAAGATTGATGTGAAGATGCAAATAAAATGCAGACTTTAACATCTAGGAAACATACATTAAATATACACAACACAAGCTTCAAATACACAGTGAATTAATACTATTTTATCAGCTAATTAACAGATAACAGCAAAGCTCTAGAATATATGCCAAAAAGAAAATATGCTCTCCCAAGCTTAGCCAACTATCATAGCTCATTCTCCAAACTGATTCTCCTTCATATAGTGAGTCTTAAATAATGTCCCACTAAAGTGAATGGGGCAAACAAAGAAACAGAGCAGATAGCAAACCTTTATTTCTCAGCTTCTACTACACATTTTAGCAGGTAGTAAAAACTGTTACCAACCTCATTATGTCACCAACACATCTACATCACCAAATGAGTCAAATATGGCCATATTTCGTTGGAAATACCCTTAGAATGGTTTTTTCTCACTGCTGCACGATTCCATTACAACTAATTTTATGCAATTAAACTATTTATAAATATTTACACAACTTTCTTAACAATATATGCATATATTAGCATTATGTTTTGCACATTCATAAAAAAAACTTTAATAATTCAGCTTAGACAGGATTATCACAACAATCTATACCCTCCAGCATTAGTTAACCGTCATCTGTAGCACTTATTACATATAATGAATATCCAAAATTTATTATAAATATTTCTATTGAATTTTAATGAGTTAAAACATTTAAAATTTGTTAACAGACATTTGTTACTGACTTAATATATCAGTGAAATAATTTAACTTAAAAAAATACAGCATGGTTTTTCAAATTAAACAAATTAACATTGTTAATCAGATATTTAAAATATTATTTTTGAATTAAATAGCAAGTATTTGTAGCTTTTTTGAAATCATTGCTCATTTTAACATCATAGCAAACTCCAATATTTATTTCGTAATATGGTACGACTCCAGAGTTTTTCCATTCATATAGAAGCAAGATTCCATTCTTTTTTGAAAACTATGGTAAAAATTTTTTACCACAGAATTGATTATTCTATAGTAAATAATTTTTTATCATAGAATTTTTTTAACAATAGAATTGGTTAGAATTACACTAATCACCAGAATTGCTGCAAGGGTGGTCTTGGGAAGTGGATATTTTTGGTGTTTTCTGTTGTTTTCAACCAATTTCTGTAGCAACTAAAAAAACTCTGTAACTAATATAAGGTACGGCAACCTGACTTAATTTGGAAAATAAGTAGTGATACAAGTGCACTAACCCAAAATTCAAATACTTCTCGCATATCAATATGTATTAAATGAACAATGCTTTATAATAATGAAGCATTTCACAACACAAAAAAATAAAATAAATGCTTTCTGGACATTTATAATTTTTTCAGTCCTATTTCAATATTGAATTGTTTTGAATTTTTTAAAGAGCTGGATTTAAAATAAAATTACCCATAAGTAGTTAGGTGCTATTAAGTGAATTTATAATATCTACTAATAATAAAGGTGTGTGTTCTATATGCTAGATCGCTTGAATCACAAATATAAAATTTGTAATATATATACATTTGAAGGTGGAAATATTTCTCAAAGTAATTCTTTCAATTCTTAATTGAATTTCTCCATTATTACTTGCAAAAATATTATGGCAGAAAACTGAACTCTACAACAATTCAAAGTGTAAAAAATTATCCTTTTAACTATACTAGTTTAGCTAAATTTTGGCAATTTTTTAAAAAAATATTCGTGCGCCCAATTTTTAACAACAGATTACAGTGTTATTCTAAAATTCATGCCACTTTCAATGCTTTATTAAATATTTATTTGCATGATTTTCATCCATCGTTGATAGCTAAAGAAGAATAATCCTGTTCAATATCTGTGGATGACAAGTAAAAAAATGAAATAATATCACGAGATTGTAAAGATTGCTGAACTGGATATCTATACTTTAACATTGTTAATATACAATAGTGCTGTCTCCACTAAAAGGTTTATGGACACAATAAATAGAACTTAAAGGAATTAAACTAGCTCGGCATGAATATCCGACATTTAAGTGTAAAAATAAAATTATTTATCTAAAATCAAATGAAACCAATAATTCCTCCGGACCAGCTAGACTCACAAAGTAGTTAGATGTTACTTATGACAAAATACTGCAAATCAAATCATTTAAAAGATTAACGAAAAATAGCTAAATTCGAATGACAGCAAACGGATACATATAGAGAAAAACACATTAAAAACAAAAACAGCGATATTTGAATTAAAAAAAAAATCTTATTCAGAAATTCACAGCATACAAATTTTCCTTTTTAATAAATAAAAAAATACAACAGGAATTTATGAATGAACTTACGCAAATGATCCCATGAAATGAGAATGAGTATGAGACAGAAAACGTCAGCTGTCAGATTACTGAGTGCAGAATTCGTGACAAATACTGGCGGGAAATGCATTTCATTTCACTTCCGAATCTACTTACGCACAGTACCGCCTAAGTAGATAAGTAGCTAAAGTCTTTCTTCTGAAATGTAAATTTCGATTATCTGTCTGAATGGAATTTTCAAGAATTTTGTTCTCTACTTTAAAATTGAAAAGAAGACTGACATTGCCTCTAATGATTTTAATTCATCTCAAATGAAAAGTTGCAAGTTTCAAAAATGAAAATAAGTTTGGAATAAGTTGATATTCACTAATGTGTTTCCAGATAGAGCTCCATTTCCATTAGATTTTACCATTGGACTAATGATAAATGTAACTTTCTAAGTATTTATGAGAAAGTAAGTAAACAAGCGACGTTATTTACCAAATTGCGAGTGAACTTGTTAGTCACGTGAACCACAATTGCGATTCAGCCGGATTCACATAATTATTCAAGAGTGCCTGACATCGACATATTCAGAAAGTGGCTACCTGTTTTGATGATTCGTTTGTTTCGATTCGTTCTGTCTTGAATGATTCGCCTCTACTTCTTGACATTGTGCCAAACCAATTACTCGTGCTTGCTACAGTATGTTGTTGATTTTCCCCCAGGAAGGTAAACGTCGAATGTAAACCTGTTTCTTGTTGCATCTATTTCTCTCGCTGATCATATTATTAATATTAGTCTTTTTTTTCCCCACAGAAGAAGCGGTGTTTCCACAGATGTTTGAAGAAGCTAAAATCATACCCGATGTTATTAGTACTCGGCCGCCATACATTGCGGAGGCAATATTCTATTTTATTATTTCATATGTTGTTTTTAATTTCATGGTTTCTATCCGTTAGTTTGAAAAAATATGGTGATTGCTAAATAAGTATTGACATGTTTAATAATATATTTTCTGTGTATTAGGCGAGTTTTTTTTTTTTTTTTTTTTTTAAAGATTAGAGTGCGCCATGAATTTTAGTTTCTGTGGATGTTACATGTAATTTTCTTATATTTTTAAACATTAAATGAATAACAGTAACTGCTTTAAAATCAATGTTTATGATAACATTCGACCTCATAAATGAATAAAAAATTAAAATAAATAAAACGGGACAATAAAAATCACTCCATGATAATGCACTTTATAATTAATATGAGCTAAAATCAATGGTTAGAATAAAAACTAGCAGAAATTAAAAGTTTCTAACAAATAATTTTGCAAGGTGTTAAAAGTAAAGAATTTATGTAGTATATTGTTTATACATGCTATAAATATCTAATTTTCATTTGGCTGAAAGCATTTTATTTTTTATTGTAAAATATTGATAAATAAACTTTAGATATATTTTTCTCATGCTTTATATGATAGTATGTTTCCATCCAGACAATTTTTTGTTATGAAAAATGTTTTACATCTTTTAAATAAATATATTTTGTTGCATCATTTGTTAAACTTATGATGAAATTTATTATACTATTATTTTGTCATTTCTAATTTGGAATATTGTTTCTTTAGTTCAGATACCGTGACCAAATCGTCAATTTGGGAACTGAATTGACTCCAACCCAGGTGAAAGATCCCCCAACTCACCTCTGTTGGCCTACTGAAGAAGGTGCTTTGTATACTGTGTGCTTGACAGGTATATTAAATTTTGAATTGACATATAAAAATTAACTTGCTAAATTACTACTTTTAGATCTGCAATAAAAAATGATGTATGTGTTCAGTACTTATTAAATTTTTTACCTGAATTTTATGTTTATTAATTTCTAATATATTATAAAAGAGTTTTTCTCCTGATAGGTTTAAATCTTAGCTGCTATTAATTTATTTTTATGTTTGGGTTTAAATCTCCAGTTAGCTACTTAATCTTGTAGAATACTAATATCAAGATTTTCATGAAACATTTTTTAGAAAGATGTGTTAAATATACAGGGTGTGTAGCATCATTAAAAGTCATCAAAAACTGCTTATATTTACTGTTTCTTATATAAAAGTCTTAAAACTGCTTATTTTTGTTGCTCCTTATATCAAGGCCTTAAAAGTGGTTTTTTTTTTTGTAGGTTCTTATTTTTAAAAAAACATCTTACCATGCTATAGAACTACATTAAATCTACCTGATTATATGATTATTTACTTTGCAGTGTCTAATCTTTCAATACTTATTAAATTTTGATGGGCAGTGAAAAAGTTTTCTCAGTTTAGAGAAATATATTCTTTTCATATATTTGCTGTTTCTTTTTCCTATTTTTGCTTGTTTAGGTAGGGGAAAAAATCCTTTTTTTTAAGGATGATTTTATGTAATGATAAAAAAAAATCATTTGAGTTAGTTGTTAATAGTGACTTCAACTTGTTGCTTTTCTGCATGATTACTTCTTTCCAGAATATTTGCTTTTATTTCAATATCATTTAGTGATTCTCCATTATCAAAGTATTTGTACTTGAAGTAGTTATTGTGCAAAAGTTAAGAATTTTTACCAATAGCTGGAAAATGTATACTTAATTCATTGTGGCTTTCAAAAGTGAAATTCTGAACGATTCAAAACTTCTGAAATAAAGATGATGTAAAATGTTCATGATGCTCCAAAGTTGTTTAATTTGTTATGTTTGCTAATACATATAAGATCTAAATCAATACTAATAAAATTCATTTGCTACTTTCTTGCATTTGTTTTTAAAAAGAATAATAATCACTGAAAAATTCAAGTTTAAACATTTGCTCTGTCTTCATGATTATAAACTTCTTAATTTTTGAAATTCTGTTTGTCTTTGAATACAATAACTCAAAAGCATTTTGAGCTGGAATATTTTAACAACAAATTTGCATGTTTGAATTAAATATCAAATAAAATCCATTTCCAAGGGGCTTTTTTGTCTGTTTGTCCCAGTGCTAAGGAACACAATTTCAAAGGCGAAAGAGTTACATCAGTAAAATTTTCCGCTTAATTTTAGTATCTAAAATATAGGTATATGCCGGATTTTGAATTGGGTCTGCAAATGAGTTTACCAACTGTTATATATATATATATATATATATATATAT
>JAOUZG010040634.1:0-16961 GCA_026289955.1 Argiope argentata
TATATATATATATATATATATATATAATTGTGACTCTATAAAAAGAGAATTAAATATTTAGGGTTAGTTGTAGATGCTTGTTATTTTTGAAAAATGTAAATAGAAGATTTGAAGGCAATATATAATAGTTCGAAAAAATATTATTATAAATAACTTACCGATGCTCAACCGTCTATAAAAACGCATTTCTTTTGTGATTCACTTATAAAATAACTAATTTTAATACTACAATACTTTTTTTTAACATCAACATATGAAAAACTTTATTAATCAGTTTTATTTTCTAGTTGATTCTATAAATAGTATACACTAAGATTGCTAATTAAATTTCTTTTAGCATACGTTAATTAGAAATTAGTGACATTTATTTTGTGTCTATATTTAATAAAATTACCATACGCTATATGGAGAGATCGACTGAAGCGCCATCTGATGACAAATGGTTAAAGTTTCATGATGAGAAAATGAAACAAGAGATTATAAAACAACAGAACGTCCTCTACTCAGCAAAAAAGGGCACATTGAACGCAATAATGGTTTTAAAAAGTTCAAACCGTGCATTTGTTTGGTTGTGATTTTTGAAGTTGTGGCATCATAAAACATGTTAAAAAAGAAGAAAAATATATCCGTTACATATTTATTTTTTTGTATCCCGACTCTTTTGTGTCGGCTACAATACAGATCTGGGCTCTTTTTTTTAATCATACCTTTCACACATTTTACAATAACGTTTTCTGCGCCAACATGAGCAACTGTAATCTATTAAGTCAAGCATTTGTTGGCAGAAAGCTACTGCTTAAACTCTTCTTACAGGAAAAATATTGGGATCATTTTTGTCCAAAAAATAGCACCCCCCTTTTTTTGCCCATGTCTTGCGAATTCACAGATTCCGAAAATGCAAACAAACAGAAATACATTTTAAGCATTTTATACTTATTATCAATAAGCAAGGCGCCTTTCTGTATTAAAAAAAAGGTGCTCTATAATTTTTTAAATGGCTTTTTCCTTATATCTTGCACCCCTTTTTTTCCATCGATATAGGAGCCTTAAATCAATTTCCACCAGATGGCGCTGGAATTGATTTCACAGTATGATCACTTTAAATTAACTAGAAACCAAATTTCTGTTAATAGTTGCCGTCGTTCTCCAGTAAATATGAGATAGAAGGATTTCAACGGACCTTGCATGAAAAATTCACGGAAGAGGTTCCCGTATTATAAATGTCTCTATTTTAGTTTTAAAATGTTAAACTATGCCACCTGCTGCATATTTTCCATTGTATCATGCATTCGATAATAAAAGAAGTGGAAAGTTGACTCATAAAAGTTGAAAAAAAAAGTCACATAGAGGGACAGATCTAATACAATTATTCTTTTGGTTCAATAAGAATTTTAATATGTGAATATTTATCAAAATTTCTAGTATGAGGAATAATACTCTTTTATACGTTTCGTGTAAGAGAAAGCAAAATTTTTTATTTCCTATTTTCCCCTTTCCCATTGTTTTCTTCGACTTCCGCTTTCCCCATTAAATAATTTCGAGCAATTTGACAACAAAGATTGTTAATTTTCAAAGAAATAAAATTTAATATGGATGCGCATATTTCACAGATTGCATCCTTCTAACAATAATGAATTAAGATTTTAATTAAGCGGAAATAATAGTTCATTGCTTTGTTTAATAGGAACACATATACAGATGGGAAATACTTTACATGCAACAAATAGCGTCATTTTAGTCTAGCTTAAGGCGTACGCATTAGTTAAACTACCAAGCGAATCAAATTTTCTGATTAGATTAAGATGCTTTAGGCATGAAATTTCGCGAAGCTCATAAGGCGAGCATCATTTAGAAGGTACATCTCCAGAGTTTTAAGAGTTTTAGAATTAGCTTGCAATTAAATTAGATAAGCGTTGCATGCATAACATATTTTCTCACCCCGTGACATTTAAATTGAAAATAAGGCTTCATCATTTTAAAGATAAAGTCAAATATTGAAGTGAGAAGCTTCAACATTCTGCATAAACTTGTTATTCGATTAAATTTATTTGGAGGAAAGGATTTGTTCAGAGTGTTTTAATATCTAAAAGGGAAATTATAATTTTCCTTCAAAAATTTCGATTAAAAACAAATTCGTTTTCTTTACATTTTGCAATAACTAATTTTACAGGCATTTAATTGTTTCATGTTTATAAAGATTTAATTTTTTAATGTATCTTTGATGTATTCTAGATTTACTAAATTCTTAATGAAAAAATTATTTTTAGATCTTAATTATCAATTAATTGCTTAGTTTTAATTAGTTTTGCTTAGTTTTAATTAGTTTCTATGAGGAGCAATAAGAATTTTAGTGAAGATGGAAAAAAGCGATAACAAGAATAAATTAAAGCACAATGATGTATTATTATGAGAGCTGAAAATGAAGGAATTCAGTCTATATGAACATTAAGATATAGAAAAATTTTAAAAAATCATTTAAATGAATAAAATGCTTTAAAAACTAATCAATCCATTTCACTTAGAGTAATCAACTAAACAATACATACTTTAACGATTTTTGCTTTGATTTTCAAACTTAAAAATAATATTTTAACAATTAGTAAAAACGTGATTAAAATTATTATAATTTATCTGATATCATTAAAAAAAGTATGTTTCTATATTTACATTTTAAAAATGGAGAAAAATAATGTACAATTTTCCTTTTTGAATTGAAGGAAATTTATTTTATAAATGTGAACATCCGAAAACAACACAAGATTCATTATCAACATTAACATAATGATGAAACAGAAAATATCAATTATTAGCTTATATATCAGAGGTTGCATGGAATGAAATTATTTGTCCTTCATAAAATTATTTACCTATCACAAAACGTTTAATAAATTCTTTGTTATTCTTCTAAATTTTACCGGAAGGTACCTCACATATTGGGTTAAGAAACTGATTAATGGTTGGTTCTTACTTCATCTGACGAGTATATCAATAAGTTAGTCTACGTTAATGAGAAGAATCTCTTCAGTGGAGGGAGGTTGCGTTGATATCAAGCGAGGGATACATCATAAGGATATGTAATATTAATAAGAAGGATATATCATAAGAAAAAATGAAAAAATATTTTTTGTAACACCCGACAGATTACTAAATGAAGGAATACTTGTTTTAAAATGCACATGTTAATTAAATAATTATCTGGAATATTATAGAAAATCTTTTTTTCTACAATAAATTATTCAAAATTTTTAAATAATGATTCAAAATTTAATCATAGCAGTAATGAAATGATTTAAAATATCTATTTAATTCCTATTCTATAGAAATGACAACATTAAAGGTAAAATGACCTTTTCTACACGAGGAAGCACAATTTTTAATTTTAA
Source organism: Argiope argentata (assembly GCA_026289955.1). Lineage (NCBI taxonomy): Eukaryota > Metazoa > Arthropoda > Arachnida > Araneae > Araneidae > Argiope > Argiope argentata. The sequence goes on from JAOUZG010040634.1 coordinate 3,384, forward strand.
CCCTTTGCAGTCCGAAAAATAATTAGATGCAAAATTATTCACCTAACACAAAGATTTGTTTATTGCTATGAAAAATAAATATACATAATTCTTTTAAGTCAAATTTCTATGAAAAATTAATCTACATCTCTTAAATATTATGTAGGCATTTTTAACAATTAAATTTGAAAAATAAATAAATAAAACGTCAAAATGATGCACAATCTTGAATGTCGAGTCAGAAACGCCACCGGAGTGCAAAGGGTTAAAAATTTGTTTCTGAGTCTTTGCAGACGAAACTTGAAGGAAATTCATTTAGAAGTTCCATTTCTATAGTATGAAAATGTTTATTGATCTTAATCACTATTTATATTAAATAAAACAGTAATTCTACATACTACAAAACTGGAAACTATCTGCATAACGAAAATAAACACTTAAAGCCTCCATGCAGGATTTCTCATTAAAATGCAGTATAAACTCAAAAATATCTAATTATAATCAAGCAAAAAACTCCACTTTTCTAACTAAGGCAGCTATGAAGTTTATTAAAAGGAAATTTTGACTATTTTTGGCTTTTCCGTGTTATTTTAGGAAACTTGTTTCGAAGTAAAAAACAATTACTTTGAGGGAATATATATTCATGAAGAATAAAGCCCGCTTTCTTTTCCCTTTAAGCGAAGTAAAAAGATTGACTGTCAATGATGCGTAATTAAATTTATTAATTTGTGTACTAAAATTATTAGTTTGCAGTACAGCGTAATTAAATGAAATTAATTAACTTTTTTGTTTAATAAATAAATTTTAATACACTTCACTGCAAATTATTTTTTCGACTAAATCTTGTAACAAATGAATAAGATAAAGTCCATAATTTGATTTTTAAAAAAGAATATAACGAAGAAAACAATAAAACATTTTGAGAATTTTTTTTAAAAAAAAATTGAAAATTTTAATATAGAATTTAAAACATTAAAAGGGAACCAACAGATGCAAAAACTACTTCATATTTCATATTAACACGCTAGTAGTATAAGAAATGCTCACAAAGAAAAACGTTAATGAAAAAAAGAGTTGACCGTCTAACGATCTAATTGTTCATGCGAACGCAATATCCAAAACAGCAGGGGAGAGGGAACAATTTTAGTTCATAATCTTTATACTGAAACTGAAAATACTTGCATAGTTTCAACTAAATCTATAAAATTTTATTTATCTGCCCTTGTGTAATTGAAAAGATCATTCAAACACAACTCCTTTAAACAGTAGTAAGTTATGTTGCTTCCAAATCAAAGCGCTATCCTTAATGATTGGTCTAATTTTAAAATGCCCCCAGTCTCCATTTTTTTCTTTTATTTAGATATACAGAAATTATCATTTAATAATTTCAGTAAAAAATAGCCTTTACTGAAAATTTTTGAGCTAAGATTTGAGCAAACATTTCCAGTTCTTATTTTTAAAAGGATAGGGTCCCTTATTTACTCACAGTCCCAAACTAATTTTTCCTGCTTAGAATTGTCCCTCTGAAATTTACAATTCGTTCTACTTTGGAATATAAATAATAATTAAATATTGAAAATAGATTAAAATGTGCAAGATATTTCTACATGCTAAATTATCAACTTTAATTTAATTAAACCAAATTTTTAAAAAAACGAAGGCAAAAGATATAGTAATAGCAGTTGGCCAGTAGCATTAAAACAAAAATCTATTGACGTCATTCAATTTCAAACAAGGAAAACTAAAACAAGAAACAGAGTCAGAAAATATTTTTCGTAAATCCAATCGGAAACTAAAAAATAAAATAAAATAATAACTTTTATGCTTTAATGAAGTATTAAATTAAAAGACATACTGGATTGCTGAATTTCATCGTAAAAAATTTATGGAATTTAAGTCTTTCAAGATATAAAATAAAATAATAAATAGAGATGGAGATATTTCACAACTTGTAATCAGATATTTGAAAAATAGTTCTACTACTCTAACGCATTAAATTTATGAACATAATGGGTTATTAACTTTTAACTATATAGAATTCTAAGCCTCCGAGACTTGAAGAAATATGAGGAATGACAAGAATTTAGGACAAATCTTCAATTATATATTTCGCAAGAGAAATCATTCTGAGAAAAACTGCATTCCTTTATCATGTTGTACCGGGTGGCCAGAAATAAAACACCCCTACTCTGACCTCCCTGGATATCGAACTACTCAGTGTAAAGGCTTGAAAATTTGTGGACATACTATTCAAAAAATGGGGAAACGGATTTCACGAAAAAAAAATTTAGTTCCAGAAATCACCGATAGGTGGCGCTGTACCACTGGACGTATGCTGAAAAGACACAAAAACACGTTTTAAACACATTTTATTTGAAAGTACCAAGCATACATGAAACAAGGACGTTATCGATGCAGGGAATGCTGCTCAATATGGTTCCCTTCCTGAAGATGTAAAATGTGAAGTCTGTGGACAGCTTGTTCAACTGCGGATCGTAACTGGTCATCTGAGATGCTTCTCACATGCAGACTGATACTCTCTTTCAAATCTGCCAAGGTTATCAGACGTTCTCGATAAACAAGGTTTTTTAAGTGTCCCCAAAGCCAAAAATCACACGGATTAAGATCCGGTGAACGAGATGGCCAAGTTGTCGGAAACGCGCGACTGATTATTCTGTCAGTGGTGAAATGTTGGCGAAGAAACTGTTGCACAGGGAGTCCAATGTGTGGAGGTGCTCCATCTTGCATAAAAGTAATGGTGTCAAGGCATTGGCGCTGCTGCAAATGGGGTACAACAAATGTTTCGAGCATCCTTTTGTACCTGTTGGCCGTCACGGTACATGTCTCAAGGCCATTGGAAGTAACCTCTTCGAAAAAGAACGGTCCAAGGATGAATGTGGCTGTGAATCCACACCAGACTGTAACTTTCGGTGAGTGGAGTGGAATCTCTTGGAAGGTACGGGGGTTTGTCGTGTCCCATATGCGACAGTTATGGGTGTTCACTGTTCCACTGAGGTGGAAATGGGCCTCATCGCTCCACAGAATCTGCCACGGCCACGATGCATCCACTTCAACTCTAGCAAGAAATGTCAATGCAAAGGTCAGTCGCATCTCCCTGTCTGTGGCCAGCAATTGTTGATTAGGGCGGATTTTGTACGGGAAACAATGCACCATTTTTCTGTGTACGTTCCACACTGTGCTATAGGGAACACCCAAGTGTCGTGACACTGCACGTGCACTACTGCAGCCTAAAACATTATCCATTGACTGTTCAACAATACCGGTGGCAACATCTTCAACGACATCTGAACGAACCGGTTTGCGTCCTCGACCAGGCTGAACTCCAAGATGTCCAGTTTCCTCGAATCGAGCGATCATTCTCCTGAGAGCTTGTGGAAGCAATGGTCCCTTACGCAAATCCTTAAGTCGGCGAAACTCTCGAAGTGCTGCTGGAGCATTTCCTTTATTCTCGTAAAACAACTTCACAAGCAAAGCGCGTTCTGGCAGCGTGACAGCCATCACTAATAAGAATGACATTCCCCACCTTTTAACATGGCTTCTAACCATGCTTTATGCAAATTTTTCTGGTTACAGTATGAAATTGCAGTTACAACGGGAGTTCTAGCTTCTTTACTATTTTTATTTTCCATAAGGGGCAGAAAAATTAAAAAGGAAGCATGGAAGCATTCCATTCCGCATAAACATTTTAATTTTTATTATTATTTGTGTCTTTTGATCATAGTTCCAGTTGTGCAGCGCCACCTATCGGTGATTTCAGGAACTAATTTTTTTTCGTGAAATCCGTTTCCCCATATTTTGAATAGTATGTGTACAAAATTTTGAGCCTTTACACTGAGTAGTTCGATATCCATGGAGGTCAGAGTAGGGGTGTTTTATTTCTGGCCACCTTGTAAATACTATTTTTCTCTTTATTCCAAAGCATGGAATGTAAAAAGAGAAAAGCAAATTACTTATAATTTAAACTTAATCTTTAAGTCCTTTTTTTTTCTCGTGACCTCATTTTCATAGCCTCAGAACAGAAAAATAAAACAACAGAAGCATTATTTTATGATAAAAAAAAAGATTTCAAATTAATATAATTATACATCTTTTCGAAAGAAATATTTCGAATAAAAGCGATTTTCACAATAACTTGGAAGAAATTTTTGATATAAAGACGACCTTCTCATTTATTTTTGTTTAGGAAGAAATGGAAAGAATGTTAAAAAGGACGCCATTTTCTCAGTATTTATTTAAGGCAGCTTGTTTCAGAATGAGGATATCGAAAACTGCCATTAGTCCTGGTTTCTTTCACCTTAGTCAACATTTATGAACAAAAAAACGTAAATGGTATTTTGATTGAAAAGATTTCATAATTTTCTTTATCTTTTATTTAAGTATTTATTTTCAAATTTTGGAGTTCTTTTTGGAGCAAAATTTTCTAATTCAATTCTCATATTTTCCATTTCAATGGAATTGAGATTTTAGATATCTTGCTATATGAGATTCTAGAAGGGGGAGTAAATAATAAAATTTAAAGAACAAAACGATTTGAAATCCAGATTTTCTTGAAATTCGCATTATTCTCATTTTAAAAACATTCATATAAAAGTATTCGTATGGCAATCATTACTTTTTCAATTAATTAATTGCTTTATTATCATAAAACAAAAACACATAATGTGTTTTATGTAAATTAAATCTTTCAATGGTTATTATTCATGGAAAGTTGAAAAAAAATTGTTTCCTATATAATTTATCACACTTTTTTCGATGTTACTTGTATTTAATTAATTTGAAAAAGATATGAAACACGATAGGACACGACAGAAATCGAGTATAGAGATAAAATTGATAAAAATAAAACAACATATTTTATAGGGTAAGAAATTCTAAAAAATCTTGTGGATTTTTAATCCACAAGTAATATCCATTATCATGTCAGAGCATGATGTTGTTTTGGGGATGAGGTTTTTGATATTAACAAAAATCCGTAGGCGAAAAATAAAAAAATTATTATCTGCACGAGCATCTCAAAAAACAACCTTTAATAACATGTTGCTATCGCATTTACAAAAGCTAGGATTTTTAAAAAAAATAAGTTAATTAGTGCAGCAAATAAAACCTTTGAAAAATGTCATTTTGAGCACGTGATTAATATGAATTGAAATAAATGAGAAGTGCGATATTTTTTTAACAATAAATGCGAGACAAAGTTTTTTTGAATCGTTTGCAATACTAAAGCGACTCATTCAACGAAACAATTAAAATGAATAAGAATATAATTTAACTTGCAAGAGCACGTGGTGCTTGGCCGTTCAAGAAATTATGTTCTGACATGATACGTTGAATATATGCATGGCAGAATTCATTTTAATCTTTGTATTTAGTATTGTATACTATTTCATAAATTCAACATATTTGATGAATAAAGTGCAAGCCAGAATATAATAAACTCTCGATAATCCGGCAAATATCAGATCAGAGATGATTGGATTTACAAATGCACCCGAATACAAAGGCTCATTTTTTTAAAAATGCACTTTAATAGTGAAAATTATATTTATGGTACAAAATATACAAATCTATCCAGAAAATTACAGCATTCATAATAAATAATATAAAATTAAAGCAGAAATTTTATTGTAGTTTCTTACAAAATACTAAGATCACTATCATCTACTTATAGCAGCCTAGTTCCCTTCTTCTGTTTCCCACATATGATTAATATAGAGGTTGGGTTGGCAATACCGGATTTCATAAAAAAAACTGTTATATATTCCTATTGCTGTAATAAATTTCCTATATAATTTATCACCATTTTTTCGAGTTTACTTGTATATAATTAATTCGAAAAAGATATCAAACACGATAGGACACAACAAAAGTCAAGTATAGTGATAAAACTTATAAAAATATGACAACATTTTATATAAAAAATTCTACACTTTTCTTATTTTAAAATAATTTATTTAGTTAACGTAAAATTACTGAATTATTAAATAAAATCTTTTTTTAATAATATTATCAATTGTATCAAAAAAAAATCGTGAAGAAATAAACAAAAAGGAAATTTTATTACTGTATTTCTTTTGTGATAATTAAAAAGCAAGAAATTTTAATTTTATTAATTCTTTCGGGTGCATCTAGTTTCGTATACTATAACATACACAATTTGAATCTGTTTTGAATTTTAAAAAACACAACACAGAGACAAAGAGGATAAAAGCATTATCAGGAACAGAACGCTCACTTCAAAATTTAAATTATTAATCTTAAAAAGACTTAAATTTTAAAAAGAGTAAATACTTTCATGTAAGCTTGTTTCATTACCAAAGAATTATATTCTTTCTTTTTATTTTAATAAAAATATTTAAATAAAAAAATTAATTTAAATTACAATTTAACTAGTATAAAGTGAAAAAAATTAAATGCGGCATAATAAGATTCAATAGCGAATCAAAATTATTCGAGAGCAATTCACTTCATTTTACAACAAAGAGGCTCGAAAAAAAGAGCAAACGATCTTTTCCGACGCACCTGTTCGAATGAATAAGCTCATAAGTATTAACATATCAATTCAATAATTTATCAATAGAACCGAATCCAGAAGCATTGACGTCATTCTGCATGGTATAAAAGGAATTTATGATCTCATGTGACAGCAATAGCATGTTTTTCTAAAATTCACTGTAACATTCCGTTACACTGCAAAAAAAAACATTACTACCATTCAGTGTTGCGGTCACAGGCTAATGTTCGTCACACAACTTCAGGAGCCGTTTAGCACCTGAATAATATATATTTATGTCAGTTTCCAGCATCATAAAAATTCTGCAAACTATTTCTGCAAATTTTTGAATGATTCGCTAAAATTTTGCTTTATCGCTGAAAAATTTAATGATCATGTGGGAAAAGTGATAAAAACCAGACCATTGTTATTAATCAAAAGTTTTGATAAATTTGATTTCGTTGTAAAGAAAAACTAACAAACCGAAAAGTAATTCATAACAGATCTAATTCGTGAAGATATTTACAATAAAATATAAAATAATATATATTTAAAGATATTTACAATAAAGTTTTTATGGGTTGTCGCGTGCCAATTTTTAAGAGATATATAACCAAATAAGAAAAATGTGTAAGGTAAGTAAAATTTCATGGCAACAATTTAAAATTATCATACATTACAATATAAAGCAAACAATTTTTAAAAAATGCAATTAAATATAAGCTTGAAATGGCAAAAATATTATTATTAATTACGATTAATTGAAGATTTTTCCTAATGGTGGATTATCCATTCAAAGTGAATTACACATTAACACCCTAAAAGCAGGTTTTTAAAAAGGTTAAATTAAATTTAAATAAATATAAAGACGTTACACTACAAACTAGTTTAAAAATGGATTAAGAAATAAGAGATGAGAGAAAGTTAGATAATCGATTGATCTTCAATCATGGATTTAAAATACACTACGTAGTTCTTCAAATTATGGTGGCTATAGTGGCCCTTATCTATTGATTATAAATCGGATAATTTATGAAATAAATGGCTTCATTAAAAGCTAAAAAGATGTGCAATAAAAGATAATGTATTAGACATTCGGGATATGAACTTCGAAGAAATTAAATAAAATTGTCTCAACATACTGACAGAATAAATGAAAAGTATAGTTCATTAATTTTTAATTAACAGCTAATTTGGAGTATTAATTTATACATGAAAGTGGTCTTGAATTCAAGTAAATTATTTTTAAATAATTTACATATTTGAAAAACTAACCATAACGTATCGCATTTCCAACATTTTTTGTAAATAATATTTCTTTAAACAATAAAAAATTAAAAAAATTATTTAAAAAACCAATCTGAACTTATTTTCTGATGTTCCTATTATTTATATATATAGATTTTTACGATTGCAAAGAACAAAAATATGAATTTACAAGTTAAGAAAATTTTAACATAAATGATTCTAGATTAAATTTTAAAAAGTACACAGAGAATTTTATAATTTTCATTAGAATACAAAACATTGTTTTTAATAAACCAATAATTTTCTTAATTTTTTTTGCTCCATTTCAAAGGAACGCCAAATTTTTTAACCTAAAATATTGAAGAACTAATTGATGATACGTGCTTAAGCTTTAATCAAATAAACGTGCAAGGACCTTTTAAGCATATAGAGATAGGCTTAGCTGCATTAAATGATATAATAACGAATTGCTCATTATTGGTATTGCAACAAGCTAGGATAAAATGAATTGTCGAATCCCTATTCGACTTTTAAATTCCCATTTCAAAGTAATTTACGTCATATATCATAACAAAAAATATTTAACGCTTCATTATCCTAAATTTCATTATAGCATCAAAGGAGGACAATTATGATACTGATAGAGTTTGACTTCTTTTTGAGCTATAAATTAGCACTTTAATAGATTGAGCCCTTAAGAACAATTAATTCATACAAACAAAAAATTAAATATGAAATACATAAAATAATAATTGGTTCTAGAATTTATATATGTTTTTAGTTTTAAGTTAACATACAAAAAGTATGAAAAAAGAGTACTTCGCTTTAAAAAACTGATACATGAGTTTAATTAACACAATACCAAATCGCAGGGGAATTGCATTACTCGTATTAATCACATACAAGAAGAATATAAAACAACGATTGAAGTCATATAAGTTAAGCCTTGTTATGATAAACAAGTTTTCAAAGACAGAAAATTAAAAAAAAAAAAAGACTGAAAAAGGATGTGACGAACAATAATTCTTTTTGGAAAAACTTTAAAATTCCAAATATAATTTTTATACCTTTATACAGAAGAACACTTTTAAAACTATGAATAAACAAAATACATTTTGTGCTGATCATCTTTACTATTCTGTACGCTTACATCTTTACTTATTCTGTATGCTAAGAAAACAGAATTTTCATAAATTAATATCGCAAAAAGGGAAGATTAATAATCATCATTACGGATAGCAATAAAACATATAAAACAACTAAAACGACTTTTCTCTATGCGTCTCATTTTTTTAAAAAAAATTCTATTTGCGAGAACAATTCTGCCAGTTTACATATTAGAACTCCCCTAGTAGCACACAAATATTGTACAATATTGATCAATATTCGCAATATTATTTAATATGGTGGAATATTGTTTAATATCATATCGCATATTATTGTACAATATTAGGCAACAGGACCTGGGTCCTATTTTTATAAAATAGTACAGCAAGGGCAAAGCGAGGACAATTCTGCCAGTTTACATGTTATAGCTCCCCTAGTAGCACACAAATATTGTACAATATTGATCAATATTCGCAATATTGTTTAATATTATTTAATATCATATCGCACATTATTGTACAATATTATGCAACAGGATGTGCTACCTGGGTCCTGTTTTTATAAAATAGTACAGAAAGGACAAAGCGAGGACAATTCTACCAGTTTACATATTATAGCTCCCCTTGTAGCACACAAATATTGTACAATATTGATCAATATTCGCAATATTGTTTAATATTGTGGAAAATTGTTTAATATCATATCGCACATTATTGTACAATATTATGCAACAGGATGTGCTACTTGGGTCCTGCTTTTATAAAATAGTACAGCAAAAACTGAACACTGAAAATAATAAACAAATTTTAAATATTTTTAAAAAATTGTACAAAAAAACCCGTCAGAACGAAACGAATAAGCGGTGAAAACTCCTACCTGCATGGTGCAGCTGTGTTCAGCGCTGAAAGTAAAAACACAATGAACTACACAGACAATAACGGTAGCAGCGAGTCAACATAAAACAATATACAAACACAAACGCAGAAAATTCAATAAAAAGTTTCCATGAATTACGATTATGTTTCTTTTCTTCCAACAAATCGATGACGATTCTTCGGCGAAAAGAAAAACAATCATTCTATCGGAACAGCGCAGCAGTCACACTCAACTCCCAACACAAAGTCGTTCTCTGTTCTTTAAAATTCGGTATCAGAATATCAAGAACCGTTCACGAAAACAGCCATTATCCGCGGGTTATTATGTTTTTAAGATTGATCATTCTGACCGGAAGTTGAAGTCCGTGCACTGATCGTAATACAATAGGATAATAAAGTATGTATTCCTTCCGAACCTGGAATAAAGATGAATTTTTAAGATATTTTTCTCAGAAAATGTACGGGTTTTTTTTTACGTATTTTTCTTCTCAAAGGGAAAGAGTGACGGTGCAATGATTAGGCAAATAAAGGGAGATAATTTATTATTAATTATCTGTGCAATTGATGTTAGTAAAATTAAGCTATTTATGGCGAATTAAATTTTAAAATTTATGTGAAATTCATTCTAAAAGAGGAAAAAGGATTTCTAAATGACATGGTATTAATTAAAAAAAAAGATTAAAATGAAATCTGTTATGCATATTTCAAAGTATCATGTCAGAACATAATTTCTCGAACGGCCAAGCACCACGTGCTCTTGTAAGTTAAATTCTATTTTTATTTATTTTAATCGTTTCATCGAATGAGTCACTTTGGTACTGCAAACGATCCAAAAAAAAAACTTTGTCTTGCGTTTATTGTTTTAAAAAAATATCACATTTCCTATTTATTTCATTTCACATAATCGCGTGCTCAAAATGACATTTTTCTAGGTTTTATTTGATGTAGTCATTAACTCATTTTTTTTTAATCAGAGCTTTTGTCAATGCAATGGCAACGCGTTATTAAAAGCTAATTTTTTTTGAGATGCTCGTACAGATAGTAAAATTTTTATTTTTCACCTACGTATTTTTTGTTAACGCCAAAAACTCATCCCAGAAATAGCATAATGTTCCGACATGATAATAAAGTTGCGGTAAATCAACCATTTTATTGCAGATAGTAAATATAACCAGCTATTTACACTGAGATATAGTCACTAACTACTCAACGTAATTATTTAATAAATAATGAAGAGATCAAGAAGCATCTATTTTACAAGTTGAAATGTAAAATTGTCGTAAGAATATACTGTGATTTTTCTTTTTTCACTTAAATGGTTCATCTAATCGTTTATTCGATAGTCAAATAAAACTTCTAAATAAATCACAGCAAGGAATTTAAAAAAAAGAGTATCACACTCAGAAACTAACAGTAACCACATGGCGTTGTCTATTACTTTTTTTTATTATTATTAATTTTCATTTGGCTTCTGGCCAAGTCAAGACTGGTAAGTTAAGGCAAATTAAACTAAAAGAATATATTTTTTAATAAAAGATCAGTGATTTTTTTTGTGGGGAACTTATTAGGAAAGCAATTGACTAAAAATCAATAAAGCCAATCGACCATTCATTTTTTTAAAATCAGATAAAATTGTGTTATTTATTACGACAAGAAAATTCACAAAGAAAGAAAATGGAATGACGAATATGGAAATTTTGATTTTAACTCCTAAATTGTTTTTAAATAAACTAATCATATTTTATATAAAATAACCTATCATGTTTTTAAAAAATTACTAAAATATAATTTTTAAAAAATAATTTACAACTACATTTTCATATAACATTATTAAAAATTCATTAAATTATGTTACTTTTTCCAAAGCCGTATTTTATTTTAATAGAAATTATTTGTTTTATACGATAAAGCTTCAACCTCCTCCAACAAGTTCCAGAAATTATACGACTGAACAACATGTCGGAAAACTCATGGGAAAACATCAATATATAACACACAAAAATTCTACGTTATGTTTTAAAATTCTTATCCCGAAATGCAATGAAACCCCCCCTACGAAAACCTAAATGCGAAATTTTTCGGCTGTAACTGTAACAGATTGATCTGCTTGTCAACAAACATTTCTTTTTATAAGCATAGCTAGATATTATCTATTAATACCTATATATAAAAAAGGGACCCTTCATTTCGATTTATTCTGTTCCTACCAAAGAACTCAGCTAGCATTTAAGATATCTTAAGCAAACAAACTCCGTAACTTCTACCTCAATAAAAAGAAATCCATCATGATGAGACCATGAATGTGAATGTATGTGTTTAGAAAATGGAGATCAATGGCCTTTCTTCGTTTCATCAGAAATCCATCAAGACATATTTTTTCCCGAAAATAACTTGGAATTGCCCCATCAATTTATAAGTAACATTATTTTTCCTCATATCTTGAAGGAGTAACAGAGTGTATTCCAGTTGTATATTCATTCAAGTAAACGTCATTCATTATTGGTAATCTAAAAAAAATCTTTTATTTCAAACGTTGGTAGGCTTCCCCAATACAGATGATACCACAAAGTTCTCAAGATATTTCTCTCAATACATAATGTTGAGATGCTGAAAATGTAACGACTGGCTTAGTTACCAAGGGTTAAAAATTATGCCTTAGATGTAGTAAGTAGTTTTAACAGTAGAAGTTAGACATTGTTAATTATTAATATGGTAATGTATATAAGGTGATAAGAAATATATATACATCACATTAATGTACACCAGAAAATTGCTCAAAATGCTCTTCAAGATTGGATACTAAAGCTAAATTCGGTATGCAATTACTTCGTGGATTATAGACGCTTTCTAAAAAAAGTTTCAAAATTTTGATTAGGTTTTTAATAATTAATTAATTAATCATTCATTACTGACAGTTTTCCTTCAATAGTTTTAGAAAATATGATTCTTTGTATTAAAATCATTTTCATAACAATTTAAAATTCCAAAAAAATAATAAGAGTTTCCGTGATACCAAGTTTATTTCACTTTTTCCCCTCCAATTTCAGAATTCCATTAAAAATATTTATTAAATGCATTTCGTAATAATATTTTCCTATGCTTTATTTACTTATTGCTCGTATATTCGTAAATGATCAGACATTATTAAATATAATTTTTTGACACACTATAGGTGCTATATTAAAATTGTAAAAAATTAAAATATAAATATGTGAAGAAAAAAGATTAAAATGAAATCTGCTTTGCATATTTCAATGTATCATGTCAGAAAATAATTTCTTCAACGGCTAAACATCACGTGCTCGTGCAAGTTAAATTATATTTTTATTCATTTTAATTGTTTCACTGAATGAGTCACTTTAGTATTGCAAACGATCAAAAAGAACTTTGTATCACATTTATTATTTAAAAAAATATTGCATTTCCTATTTATTTCATTTCATATAATCACGTGCTCAAAATGACATTTTATCAGGTTTCATTTGCTGTAATCATTAGCTTTTTTAAAAAAATCAGAGCTTTTGTAAATGCAGTGGCAACACGTTATTAAAAGCTGATTTTTTTTTGAGATGCTCGTGCAAATAATGCCAAAAAACCTCATCCACAAAACAACATCATGTTCTGACGTGATAATAAAACCTATCAATTACAAAAGTTATCTTTTTTTAATCAGTTGACTTTTGTACAATAGTTTTAAAGGCAATTAGTCGAAGTAGATCGAATAAAAAGTTATAACTAAGCAAATAGTTAAACATAATGTTATGTTTTGGTGATTTTATTATTATTAAAATCAATATAATGTATGGACACAATGCATGTTTTATTATACAGTATATGTTTTCTATGTTTATTTCGTAT
>JAOUZG010040668.1:0-18671 GCA_026289955.1 Argiope argentata
CCTCCTTCAGTTCTAAGTCTAAAGTTCCCACAAGGTGCATAACTCCACGCCCACCACCCCTAAATAGCCAATAAAAACCCGTCCTGACTCTCGCCACCTCACTCACCTCTACTCTCCAGCAACTACTATAAAAGTTCCTCCAGCATTTTTCCAGTCCACTTCTACACAAGGAACTCGCGGACCTCAAAGAGACCGTAGCTGAGCTTAAGAAAATGCTATCCGAAATTCCCATGATACTTAAAAATATAATGAAAATAAAATCAGCCAAATCAGTTGAGGAACTAATGAATATTGTAACGACCATCTTCCCACTAATGGAATCTAGCTCCACAGATTAAAATTCACGCACCATAGTCTTCGCATTGTGTACTGGAATGCAAATAGCATTTCCAATAAAATCACTGACTTTCGAAATTTTGTAAATAAGTATAACCCAGATATAATTTTACTTCAGGAAACTCACCTTAGACCACCAAGAAAAATCTTCCTAGCAAACTATTTTTCTTACTATAGTTATAGAACCAACCAGGCTGGTGGAGGAACTGCAATTTTAATTAAAAACGGAATACCCCACAATGAGGTCCCCCCATCTTTGCTACAATATGCAGAAGCTAACGTGATCCAAATTAATCTTAAAAATAAAGACCCCTTAACCTTAATTTCAATTTATGTACCCCCTAATGCACATCATTCTAATTATATTTTTGATATAGAAAATCTCATGAAAACCGGCTCTAATCAAATTTTCTGCGGTGATTTTAATGCCCATCATGTTAGCTGGGGCTGTAATTATAACTGTACTAAAGGTAATTCCCTAAAATCATTCGCCCTCCAGGCCGGATTGGAAATAATAGCCCCCTCTTCTCCTACTAGATTCGGTTCGACATCAGCCAACACCCTTGACCTAACCTTAATTAAAGATTTCCTCTACCCCTATGAAATAGAATCCCTCCCTGAACTCAGCTCCGACCATAATCCCATATTGCTCAACTTCTACTTCAAATATGTTCTGCCACTAAATGACAACCAACTCCAGGTTAAATGAAATAACTTCACCCTAAACCTAAGCCAATCAGAGACCCCGGTTAACCTAAATTCTAACGATCCAGCTGAAATAGACAAACTTGTCTCCCAGTTCGAAAAAGATGTTATAAGAGCTAAAGAACTCGCCTCTATTCCCGTAATGGATAAACAAAAATATATTGACCTCAGAATGAGAATGCTCACAAGAGACAGGAATATTGCTGGGAGGATTTTTCAAAAAACTAGGGACCCGGTTTTCAAGAGAATGATGAATAGTATCAACAAAGAAATTGAAAAGTTAGGAGCTAAATTAGAAAACGCAAAAATAATAAATAGATTTATCAATGTTAACGCTGAAGACGGTTCCATCTGGAAACTGGTCAAAACTTATAAACGTAAATATATTAAAATTCCGCCCCTTAATGGGCCGGCTAGTATTGCGAATACTGATAAAGAAAAAGCAAACTGCCTGGCTAATAGCCTGGAGATACAGTTTAATTTAAATGACTTAAGAGACCACACCACAGAACAATTTGTAGATGACACAGTCAAAAGCTTTCAGGAAAAACTTCCCAATAAATTTAATAAAATAAACGACTTTGAACCTGCTACAAATGATGAAATAAAAACCTGTATTAAAAAATTAAAAGTTAGAAAAGCACCCGGCTTAGACAGAATAACTAATAAAATTTTAAAATCCCTACCGGATAACTATATAAATTTCTTAACTTTAATTATAAATGGAATGATGGAACTAGGCTACTTTCCTAAAGCATGGAAGACAGCGGCAGTGATACCCATCCTTAAACCTGGGAAAGATCCCACCCAATCTAACAGTTACAGGCCAATTTCACTACTTCCTTCAATCAGCAAAATTGCCGAGCAAATAATATTAAATGGATTAAATACCTATCTTAAAGAAAATAATATCCTCACGCCGGAGCAATTTGGGTTCCGGAAAAATTTATCAACCACGCATCAACTTGTCAGAGCAGTTGAATTCATTATTGACGGATTTGAAAACAACCAAAAAACAGCAGCGGTCTTCTTAGATATTCAGAAAGCTTTTGACAGAGTCTGGCTAGATGGCCTTATCTGCAAACTAATTAACTACAATACCCCCCGCACCTAGTCAAAATTATCACATCTTACCTCAGTGACAGATCCTTTAAAATTAAAATTAATAATATTTACTCTGACACCAAACCTATCAGGGCAGGTGTACCACAAGGATCCAAGCTGGGGCCGGTTCTATTCTCAATTTTCATTAATGATATCCCCAAGCAATTTAACACCATGATGTGTTTATACGCAGACGACACAGCGATACTAGCCAAAAATAAAAATCCAAATTATATATCTATAGCACTAAATCGCCATATCAAATCTCTTGAGGACTGGTTCCACAAATGGAAGATTGAAATTAATGCATCTAAAACAGAAGCCATGTTCTTATCTAAATTTTATTGTAAACCTAAATCCCCCCCTTAAAATTAAAGATCAATCTATTCCATGGTCTAAGGAATGTAAATACTTAGGAGTCGTATTAGACAGTAGATTAAGCTGGAAACCCCATCTCATTTATATTGCAAATAAGTTTCGAGACCTAACACGTAAATTCTTTCCCTTACTCTCTCGAGACTCAAAATTGACCAGGCAAAATAAAATACTTATTTACACTGCTTACCTGCGACCAGTACTCACATATGCATGCCCTGTGTGGGGATATGCTGCCAAACATAATATTAAATTTATAGCCAGACAACAAAACAATTTCTTCAGAAAAATTTATAAAGTTAAATGGTATATGCCTAATACAAAAATGTTTAAAGAAATAGACTACCCCCCCCCCTTTGATAAATTCATTAAAAAACTTGCCAAATTTTTTTTCAAAGACTTGGATAATAATAATAATGAAGCAATTGTTAACATCCCTAAATATATTCCTAATCCTAAAATTAAACGTCCACGCAATATTTTACTATAAAACTCTCATAATCTTTGTCACCCCTCTCATAATCATTAATTATACTCTATAAAAACTCTTTTAATATTCAATAGATTAATTCCTTACGAACTTAAAAACTTTCCCACTCATGGTAGCATACCCCCGCACCCCTTACCCCTAAACCGACCAATCAGAGAGAGTCCTGACACTCGCCATCTCACCCACCCATCAGACGAAGCTACGACTATTTAAGACGCTGCAGAAGACCACGGCAATCCATTATAACGTCATGTGCTCGACGACTTGCCATTACCGGGGTTAAGCCCCTGCCGGGGCTAGGTACCCCTGCAAATCATCCTGTTCCAGTCCACTTCGACTCTTCTCCCAAGCTCGAGGATAAGCCCCTGGCGGGGCTAGGTGCCTCGTTAAAGTACACATAGCTTTCCAGTCCACTTCGACACATTTCTCATTTAGTCACATTTAGCATCAGTTTTAGTTTTGGGAGCAAGCTGGAAGGTTTTACCTCTCCAGCTCTTTTTACCCACACAACTCTGAACAACGGCACGCTGAACCAGTTGACGGAAGCAGATGCTCCACGGTCCGACTCGTCCTTTTCAGGACCTGTTACGGAAGGGCTGTTGGATGCCGGAAAAAGAAGATGCTTAGATTCCTCAATCACAATGATAGTAGACGATAACACCCCACAACACTCATCAGATTACACCTGCAATGACTGTAGTAGAAGGGGACAACTACACAAGATAATTTACGCACTGAGCTGCGAAATTGAATCCAGAAACCACCTAATAATCAACACTAGAGACGGATTAGGAATGGATGACGAGTGCATCCGTAGTTGGGCACAACATAAAGACCACCTAGAGATGCAAAGAATGGCAGCCAAGGGTGAGTTGATTCAAATATCTGAGTGTCAGGATTTAAACTGCAACCAACTTAATAAACAGGCTAACCTCCAATTCCCAAAACTCCCATCGCAGGTTAAAACTAAGTTAAAAATCAGAACTCTCACCTCACTAGGATGCATATCCCACGCCTACTCCCCACAATAACCAATTGCGGCTCTTCCTGACACTCGCCAACTCACCCACCCCTCCATCCTGCAAGAACTATTTATACTGAAGCAGCGTCCCAAAAGTTCACTTCCAGACCTACATCGAAGATGGCAACGTTAGATATTGACTGCCATGCCGCTCGCCACCTGCAATGATCGAGGATAAGCCCCTGCCGGGGCTAGGCGCCTCGTAATCCTTCCATTCCAGTCCACTTCGAAGTTCTCATTCGAGTGCAGGGGTTTGATCTGGATGGACGTGTTCCCTCCAGCTCCGCTACACTTCGACGATATAATGACCACGCCGTTAGCAACAATTCCTCCTACGCCCGACTCGTCCTTTTCAGGACCTGTTACGGAAGGAAACAGGGAGTCGAATAAGAGACTGTGTGTCGATAGTAGTAATGAAATGATTATAGAACACGATTTAAGTATCACAACACCGCAACCTACCCAACACCACAACACCTGCGAAGTCTGCTACAAAAAAGAAAGACTGCTCCTAGAGATCAAGCTCGCGAAGAATGAGCTTCATTTCTTCGACCAGCAAATTATCGAACTCCAGAGAGATGCGCCAGAGCCGAACACCCCCAGAGTTCTGAGAATCAACCAAATGAAGGCCGAAACCAACGCCAACATTCTACACTACCAGGGTGAGTTGGAATTGATTCCTCTGTGTCAGGACGTTAAATGTAAAAAACGTAACGTAAACCCCCAAACCCCTAATTACGAAACTGAAGCACCTTTTCAGTCACCATCAAAGCGGAAAACCGCTAAAAATACCAAACGTATCTTAAATGTTAGCCACGAAATTCCTGTCTTCAATAAATTTCAGGCACTTAAAATTGATGATAATGCAAAAAATAATGACGTATCTGTCCCCATTGAAAATAAAATACCTCCGATAATGCTGAAGTATTCAGAAAAATATGGTGAAATTCTAAGAGACATTCATTCAGCCTGTGGTGAAACCATTAATAAATTTAGCAGGGAATTTGTCAAAATTTTCCTCTCCACAATCGAGCAACATCAGGCCAAAGTCAAATTTAGTCAACAACAAGGGTATGATTTTTACATCATCACCCCCAAAAACCAAAGACCATTAAAAGCAGTCTTAAGGGGACTCCCTCCCAACTATTGCACTGACGAAATAAAAGGAAATCTTCTTGATAAAATATTACCAGTAACCAAGGTGTCTCAGATGACACAATTCCGTACAAAAATGCCACTCCCACTTTACTTAATTAAATTAAATAGAACACAGGAGGCCGAAAAATTTTTCTCAGTTCGCCACATAAACTACCTCAGTGTAACTGTCGAACAGTTTCGCGGCAGAAACACAGTATCTCAATGTTATCGCTGTAATCTGTTCAATCACATAGCTAAGAATTGTTCCATGAAGCCTCGATGTTTAAAGTGTGGTGAAAATCACCAAACAAATGAATGCACCATTAATAAAATCATTGAAACCCCTAAATGTATCAATTGCGGCCAGTTTGGGCATATTGCCTCCTACAGAGGATGTCCTCAATACCCCAAACCAATTAATCCAACTGCCAACAGAGCCAGATTTTTCGACCGAACAAAGGCACTAGTTACACCAGAATAAAAGCTTTTTGATGGAGAGCCTGGGCATTTCGCCTATAATCTCCAGTCCTTCACTGCTGCTACAAAAAAGTGTCATAACAACATGTTATTACTTAATGATGTGGTACAGAGTAGTTGGTAAGTTTATTAGATAATGAAAGAAAAAAGAATGAGAGGGAAGGTTTAAATAAAAAGTTGATAATACTTAATTAATTAGAGTTAATTTATAATGTTGTTAAGCGTAAAAAAAAATAAAAAAAGAGTGAGCAATTTTAATATTTAGATAACTATCGGGGGAATTTGGGAGTGGTTAGTGGAGAGTGCTGGCAGTCAAATTCTTTCGCTCTATTCATGCGGTCGTGGAAGTTTGCAGAGTCCATTAGTCAGGGAGGGACCGGTTCGTCTTCTTTCTTCTCTTTCTTCAGGGTCGTTTGGCGGGTTTCCCCTCTGTCACGTGGTTACTGATGGGGTGTCCTTGGGAGTCTATTTGGGTGCTTGGCAGGGTGCCGGCGACCTTGACCAGCTGGAGATAACGGTCTAGTGCGTAAGGGGTTATGTGGTATTTTTTTTAACCCTTTGGGGTCTAATTGAGGAGAGCTCTTGGTCTTTTCTTGAATCTTGGGCTTTTCGGGTGATATTTAGGGATGGATTGAATAGTTACATTTTGGATTTTATCAATTCTTTCAAAGAAGGCTATTGCGAGTTTTACTATGAATTCTTTAACTGTTTTGATTTTGAGGTCTTTTCTGATATTGCTGTTTCTCACAAACCAGGGCATTTTGGAAATTTGTCTGAGAATTTGATTTTGCATGGTTTCCAGTTTCTTGATATGGGATTGCGCTGCTATTCCCCAAATTGGGGCCGCATAAGTGAAGATCGGTCTTAATATTGACTTGTAGATTAGGGTTTCATTTTTGGTGGATAGTTTGGAGCTATGGTTGATGAGTGGGTAAAGCGTGGCTTTGGCAGCTTGGTATTTTTTTTTATTGCGTTGATATGCGGTCCGAAAGTAAGTTTATTGTCCAGGACTACCCCAAGGTATTTTGTTTCTTTTTGCCAAGGGATGGTGATTTTATTTAGTTTGGGGGGAGTTGGATTATTTCTTTTACGGGAGAAGAATATTGCCTGACTTTTGTCCGCATTAACTTTTATTTTCCATTTTATAAGCCATTTTTCTAATTTGTTAAGATGGTGTTGGATGTCGTTGGCTATTTTTTCCTTTTCTTTTGCGGTACTTAGGATGGCTGTATCATCAGCGAAGAGGTAGAGTTGGGTTTTTGTTGATCTTGCCATGTCGTTTATATAAATATTGAAGCAGAGGGGTGCTAATATTGATCCTTGGGCTATTCCTGCTTCCATTGTTCTTGGGGAAGAGAGATCTTTTCCTATTCTAACTTTAAATTTGCGGTTGATGAGGTATGAGGCTAGAAGTCGGGTTAAACCATCCGGAACATTTAGATTTATTATTTTAAATATGAGGCCTTTTATCCAGACTTTATCAAAAGCTTTTGCTATGTCCAAGAAGACCGCACCAGTGTCCTTATCTTCTGACCACGCTTGTTTTATTATTTCGGTCATCCTTAGAATTTGCACGACGGTGGAATGATTATCTCTGAAGCCAAATTGGTATGGAATTATTTGATTTTCGATTTCTGGTTTTAGTCTATTGTAGATCACTTTTTCTATTATTTTGCTGAGCGAGGATAGTAGGCTGATGAGGCGGTAGCTGGTTGGGTTAAAAGCGTCTTTTCCTGGTTTGTGTATTGGTATGACTATTGCAGTTTTCCAGATAGATGGGAAGTAGGAATGCTTCATTATGGCGTTGGCTAATTTTGTGATTTTAAAAATGGTTATTGTTGGCAGGTTTTTTAGCATTTCATTGGTTATTTTGTCTTCTCCTGGGCTTTTTTTCTTTTTGGTGTTTTTGATTGCATCGATAATTTCGTCCGGCTTGCAAGGTTGGATGAGGTTAAGGGTTTGGTTTCTCCAGAATTTTTTTATTGTTGCGTTAACTATTTTTTCGGTTTCTATGTCTTTGATTGGATTTAGTTTAAATTGGTCTTCAAGGTTGAACTCTATTTCTTCGGCTTTTTCTTTATTTGAGTAGGCTATTTTATCAATTCCTCTGAGGGGGGGATTTTAAATTTATTTCCAGTGTATTGCTTGATTAGTTTCCATATTGAATTATCTTCGACATTGGCGTTTTCGATCTTTGCTTCCCAATTTTTATTTCGGCGCGCTTCCCACATATTCGTGAGTTTTTCCTTGGCTCTATTATAGTTTCTTCTGTCTTGGGGGTGCTTGGACTTCTGCCGTATTTTCCTTAATCTATTTCTTAGCGTAGTTTGAGTTTTAATTTCCCGGGGGGGGGGGTTCGAAGGTGCCTGTCTCTTGTAGTTTTGCGGTTTGAAAGTAAGCTTCGTAGATTTCTTTGGTGATATTTTTAGTTTCCTCTTCTATTGCGGCGTGGGAGGTTAATTTTCTATTGGGTTCGTTGTTTTCATTGAGTTGTTTTCTAAATTGTTTCCAATTAGGTTTAGTTTTGAAGTTATCTTTAATACTTAGGTTGGAGATGTTTATTGAAAGGAGTATTGGAAGATGATCACTTGAGAGCTCTGAGAGGGTTTTGATTTTATGTTGATATTTCACCTTACGGGCTATTGCAAAGTCTATTATGGTTTCGCTGTGAGTTGTGAATCTTGTGGGTTCGTCCGGCGCCCAAATTTCCATTTTTACTTTTCGAATGAATGAGTTCAATCTCATCCCTAATGGATTGGCTCTCTCACAGTTCCAGAATCGGTGTTTAGCATTGAAATCTCCTATTAGAATAGTTTCTTGATTTGTTTGGATTAGAGTTTCAATGTCTATTGTGAATGCACTATCAGTTTTGGGGGGAAGGTAGGTAGAAATAATATTGATATCATTCTTGGCGTTACTGAGATGAATTTTAACTATTGTGGCTTCAAGATATTTGAGAGTTGGATTGGGGTAGTAAGTATGGTTGATGTTATTTTTGATGAAAAATGCCGGTGCCTCTATTGCCTCTTCCTGTTCTGCTTGGGTTGGAGTAGAAGGAGTAATTAGCTATTGTAATTTTGTTGCTAGCGCGGAGGTGCGTCTCTTGGACAGCAATAATGTCAGGTTTTAGTCTATTAGCAAATTCACGGAGTTCCTCGATTTTATTAGAGATGCCGTTGGCATTCCACGAACAAATGAGCAGCCCTGGTTTGTGAGAGTTCATAATTGATTTAGGAGAGAGCTGTCGAAGGCTTGCATAAGGATGAATAATTTATTGTGTGGGTGGTTTTCATTATCTAATTTATTCAGTACGTCTTTGATATTAGGAATAGCTTGGAGTATAGATTTCAGGTGGTTTCCTAGTTTTGCTATGTCCGCTAGGTCTTGGGTTATTGATGAAGTGTTCGTTAGGGCCGGCGATGGTATCGATGTTGGTTTGGTGTGGCTTTCTTCTTTCGGTGGGTCCGTTGCGGTGTTCTGTTGTTTTAGTAGAGATGCGTAGGTTTTTCCTTTTTGCACTGTGTTGGTAGATTGGACTTTAGGGAATTTGGGGCAGCCCCTGTACGAAGCAGTATGCGGCCCCCCGCAATTTGCGCATTTCTTCATTGGGTTTTCCTTATTTTTTTCGGGACAGCTCCTTGAGTCGTGCTGTTCAGCACAGATCACACATCTTACTCGCATCTTGCAATTTGCGCTAGTGTGGGCAAATGATTGACAGGCATAACATTGCCCCACTGTCTTCCTAATAAATTTTTCGATTTTGATCCTCATGTATAATAGCGTTGTTTCTTCGTAGATATTTTTAAGATTGTCGGACTTTAACGAGTGCACCTGAAAGATTGGTAGTAGTGGTTTTGTTCTGAATTGGCGGAATTGGTTTACTTTATCCACCCTGTACCCTTTTTTAATTAGTTCTTCTTTTATTTCATCACATTCTGTGTCGATAGGTAGGCCTTTGATTACTATTTTTGTCGGCTTCTCGACTTGGGTGGCTATAACGTAGTATTCTAGGGATTGTTCATCCAAATAATTTGTTAACTTACGATGGTCGTCCGGGGTTTCGCAGAATATGCGGAAGTATTCTCCCGTTGGTTGTGCTGTACATTTAATCTTTTGAATTTCATTAATCCTTTGCAGAATGATTTTGTAGTTTTCAGTTCTTTTCAGAACAATGGGTGGTATTTTTTTTACTTCACTAATTGGTTCTGCGTTGTCATCTATTTTTTGTTTCCCTAGTTCTTCATATTTATTTGAAAGGGGTAGTTTGGGGGTTTGTTCTAATGCCTTTTTTTTAATTGGGGCATCCTCTCCCGAAAGGCTGCGTTTTTTATTTTTTCTTATCTTTTGAATTTGGAAGCCATCGTTATCTTCTTTATCCGCTATTTCGGAAATGGAATTTTCGCCAAGAAATATGGCAGGGTTATTCTGTATGCTGTAGTTTTTATTTGAGGGCCTTTTTACGCCTATTCCTAGATTCTCTGGGTGGAGCTCAAGCTCTAAGTCGTTGTTTTCATCCTCGATTTCGATCTCCATGTTAGAATTAGTAATTTTAGTGGGGACCTCACCAGGAAGGTTAGTAGTGTTAGTTACCACATCATTAGTATATGTATCATGACACTTACCCACGACGTCTTCTTTTGCTGTAAATTAATCCAAATACTTCTGGAACTTGGTTCTGAGTTCCCTAATACGCGTTATTTCCTGCGGAATATCTTTCTCAAGAACAATTAAAAGAAGAATATATTTCTCTATTTCGCCAGTCGTGAGATAATCGCTCTTTAAGTCGATTCTCTCTAAGTCCTCAACTGAATAGGTGACGGCCATCGTTCTTGGCAAAAAAGCCAGAAGAATGGCAAAAAGAAAGTAAGGAAGGTCCCAATGGGACAAATAATTTTTTACCAATGCAGCAGTAACAATGAAATTAGGCTAAAGCCAACAACAATAATTCGCTAGGCACGTGGGTACACTAACCCTAAGAGTCCCTGAAACAAAGTCGTATCCCGTCACTCTAAGAGCAATCCTGAACACAACCTATCTGTCCAAAGTCCCTTGCCCGAGCTAAAAAAATTTTGAGCTAAAAAAAAATCAAGGCACTAGTTAGGGAGAATGTTAGTTACGCCAGCCTTTTTAACACCGCCCCTCGTCAAGAGATGGCGCCACAGTCCAATGCTACTCTTAACCGTAACCCAGGACAGACCACAACAAACGTTGGGAGACTGTTCGAGGGACTAATTGAACTTAAAAAATTCATGCAGGAATGCCCAGGGCTGCTCGAAGGTCTAAAAAGACTAAAATGCAAAAAATTTAGAAGAAAAACTACTAATTTTACTAGATTCCATAAACTCTAAGGTTAATTCCTCTGTTAATTAACATTCCAACACAATAGCCTTCGCTTTGTTTACTGGAACGCAAATGGCATTAGCAACAAAATTCATGACTTCCGTAACTTCGTAAATAAGCATAACCCCGATGTACCCACCTTAGACCACAGAGAAAAATCTTTCTAGCAAATTACTTCTCATATTATAGTTACAGAAATAAGCAAGCAGGTGGAGGCACCGCGATCTTAATTAAAAACGGCCTACCTCACAATGAGGTCCCCCCACCCTTACTACAACACGTAGAAGCTACAGTGGTGAGTCTTAACTTTAAAAATAAAGAACCGATTACTCTAATTTCTGCTTATCTCCCCCACCACTGTAAATAACTCTAATTTTATTTTTGATTTAGAACTATTAATGCAAACTGGCCCTAACCAAATTTTTTGTGGAGATTTCAACGCTCACCACACTAGCTGGGGATGCAATAGATTAAATATTAGAGGTAACGCCCTATACTACTTCCGGGCCGGGCTCGAAATAATTGCTCCCAACACCCCAACTAGATTTGTTCCCAATTCATCCAGCATAATTGACCTAACGCTCGTAAAAGACTTCCACTATCCCTTTGAAATCGAATCTCTGGCGGAGCTCAGCTCCGACCACAACCCTGTTCTTCTACAGTTCTATCTAAAATACTCTCTCCCGAACGGTGTCTCCGCCCGTTAGTTGTAGGATTGAGCGAGGTACCTAGCCCCGCAGGGGCTTAACCCTCAGTGCTTGGCAGGTGTTGATGAGAGCGTTGCTTGCGCGTGACTGACTTGGGCTGGAGAGTGGCATGGTGCTCCCAGTAGATTGGGGGCGTGGCAAGAGAAAGAAACTGAAATGTTATTGGCTGTGCGATATGACTATATAAGAGTTGGACTTGGGAAAAAATCAGTAGTTTATGGGCAAATGGCATTAATAACAAAATCTACGACTTTCGTAACTTCGTAAATAAGTATAACCCCGACATAATATTACTACAAGAAACCCACCTTAGACCACAAAGAAAGATCTTTCTGGCGAATTACTTTTCATACTACAGCTATAGAATTAATCAAGCAGGAGGTGGAACTGCCATTCTAATTAAAAACGGCCTACCTCACAAAGAGGTCACCCCCCATTACTACAAAATGTAGAAGCGACCGTGGTGCAACTTAATATTAAAAATAATGAACCCATAAATTTAATCTCCACCTACATACCCCCCAGTGCAGATAATTTTAATTTTATTTTTGATCTGGAGCTCTTAATTAAATTAGGGCCTAACCCAATTCTCTGCGGGGATTTTAATGCACACCACGTTAGCTGGGGTAGTAAGAAAAAATGTCCCAAAGGAAACTCTCTACACCATTTCGCCCTTCAGGCCGGACTTGATATTATTGCCCCGTCCACCCCCACTAGATTCGGTCTCCACTCAGCATCCACAATCGACCTAACAATAGTTAAAGACTTTCAATCCCCTTATGAAATTTACTCGGTGTCAGAGCTAAGCTCCGACCATAACCCAATACTTCTGAACTTCTTCCTTAACAACCGATAGTGCATTTAGAAGGAGGACCCGGGCGTGAGCCTATATTCTTCCTTAACCAATGCCAATGCTATTGGGGGTTCTTTGGAAGCGCCTAGGCTCTGGGGCCTTTAATCTTCCGCTTTGCTGAAATGATAGTTAGTGACATGACACACAATTTATGTTGAGCATTACTGGGTTGTAGTCAATTATTATTAATTTGAATACTGAGGACATTTAATTTTAATCTTACTATTACAAATTAAGTAAAAACAAAACAAACAAACAACAACAAAGGAAGAAGAAGAAGAAGAAAGGAAAAAAAAAAAGATAAAGCTACGTTACATTACATTAATATATTTCATTAAATTTACATTGGCAAATAGCACAGATCCTTCCTTAACTACTCCTTGCCAAAATCCACTGCTATATATAGTACTAGCTGGAAAAACTTTAGATTAACGCTCGACCAATCAAAACCCCCGAAGATAGGTGAAATCCAAAA
Organism: Argiope argentata; assembly: GCA_026289955.1. Lineage (NCBI taxonomy): Eukaryota > Metazoa > Arthropoda > Arachnida > Araneae > Araneidae > Argiope > Argiope argentata. The sequence goes on from JAOUZG010040668.1 coordinate 13,021, forward strand.
TCCCACTGAACTTGAAACTCTTGTCACCCAGCTCGAAGAACAGATCTTAAATGCTAAAAAACTAACCGAAACCCCGATTTTAAACGTACAAACTTATATTGATCCAAAAATTAGGAATTTAATCCGAGATAGAAACTTCGCCAGGAGGAAATTTCAAAAAACTAGAGACCCAGTCTTCAAGCGATTCATGAATAAATTAAACAAAGAAATTGAAAAACTTAGCAGAGAAATTGAACGCAATGAAATCGTCAACCAAATCTCAAACGCCAACACTGAGGACGGTTCATTATGGAAACTTGTTAAAACCTTTAAAACTAAAAAACAAAAAATTCCGCCCTTAATAGGCCATACTAATATTGCAGAAACTGATAAGGATAAAGCAAACTGCCTGGCTAATAGCCTTGAGAACCAATTTAAACTTAATGATATTAATGACTCAACGACAGAACAAATTGTGGATAATACAGTCGATAGCTTTCTGGAATCACTCCCTCCAAATTTTACTGACTTCTCACCACCTACTACTATGGAAATTAAAAATTATATTGATAAATTGAATATTAAAAAAGCCCCTGGTATGGATGGTATCAGCAACTTAATGCTTAAAAAACTTCCCGAGAACTATATCATTTTTCTGACTCAAATTATTCATAATATGTTAAAAATCGGATATTTCCCTAATAAATGGAAAACGGCTGCTGTAATTCCAATTTTAAAACCGGGCAAAGATCCCACAATTCCAAACAGCTACCGCCCTATTTCTCTCCTTCCTTCTATTAGTAAAATAGCTGAGCACATTATTCTTGAACGACTTAATAAATTCCTTAACGACAATAATATCCTTACTCCCGAACAATTCGGTTTCCGCAATAAACTATCAACGACGCACCAACTGCTCAGAGTAGTTGAGTTTATTGAAGAAGGACTAGAAAATGATCAAAAATCCGTTGCAGTATTCCTTGACATCCAGAAAGCTTTCGACAGAGTTTGGATCAAAGGCCTTATTCACAAACTTATTAATTGTAATGTCCCCCAACACCTAGTCAAAGTTATTACATCTTACCTCAGCAATAGATCCTTCAGGATAAAACTCAGCAATATTTATTCTGAGATTAAACCCATTCAGGCTGGTGTCCCGCAAGGATCTAAACTGGGGCCTATTTTATTCTCGATTTTTATTAATGACATCCCTAAGCAATTTAACACTCTACTTTGTATGTACGCAGATGACACTGCAATATTAGCGCGAAACAAAAATCCGAATTACTTAACCATAGCTCTAAATCGCCACATCAAATCGCTTGAAGAATGGTTCCAAAAATGGAAAATAGAAATCAATGCCACTAAAACCGAAGCAATTTATTTTACTAGATATAACTATCATAAAAACTCCCCCCCCCCCTTAAAATCAGAAATCAGGTAATTCCGTGGTCTAAGGAATGCAAGTATCTAGGAGTCATATTAGACAGTAAATTAACTTGGAAGCCCCACTTTTATTATATAACAAAAAAGTTTCGAGACCTAACTCGTAAATTTTATCCCTTAATTTCTCGAAACTCCAAAATGTCCAGGGAACACAAAATACTTATTTACACCGCCTATTTGCGTCCAGTAATTACTTATGCCTGCCCGGTGTGGGGGTATGCTCCTAAATGTAATCTTAAAATTGTTGAACGTCTCCAAAATGTGTTAATTAGAAACATTTGCAAAATGTACTGGTACATGCCTAATACCGATATGTACAAAGTGCTTAATTACCCTCCACTTAAAAAATTCATTCAGAAACTTTCGAAAAAATTCTTTGACAATATGGAAAATATTAATAATGATGCAATAGCTAAAATACCTAAATATACCCCAAACAGTAAAATCAGACGCCCCAGAAATATCTTGCTTAATTCTTAAATTTTAATTTCCTAATTGTAATTGATTAATTGTAATTTACCTTTTAACTTCTACTTAATTCACATCTAACTTAGTTTCTTCTATACTTGGAGCCATACCTCCACGCCCCACCCCCTCTCAACCAATAATATGCAGCCCTGACACACGCTACCTCACCCCATCCCTTCAAAACCGAGGTTATAAAACCCACTGCAGCAGGCTCACCACCACTTTCAGCGCTCATCGCAGAAGACCAAGGCAACACAAAGCAGCAAGGCCACTTTTAGATCTCCAATTTCGAGGATAAGCCCCTGCCGGGGCTAGGCGCCTCGCTAACCAACAACTACAAAAATCAGTAGTTTATGGTTCAGCAAAAGAAAACATTGCATCGGCCGGGAAGCGAACCCGGGCCCTTAAGACAGATTGGTATAAATACTCTCAGATCCTTAGCCAATCAGAAACCACCCTTCAATTTGATTTTAAAAATAGCGGAGAACTTGAGAAAAAGATTAAATCCTTCGAAGAAAATTTACTAAATGCAAAGGCTCAAGCTTCCTCTCTCATTAATTTTGATAAAAAATATGTAGATCCCAAAATGCGTACGCTGATAAGAGATAGGAACTTTGCTAGAAAGAGTTTTCAAAAAACCCGAGACCCGGTTTTCAAGAGACTAATGAATAGAATTAATAAAGAAATTGAAAATAACACCATCGTCAACAGGATCATAGACGCCAACACCGATGATGGAACCTTTTGGAAATTAGTTAAATCACATAAAACTAGAAAACAAGATTCCGCCCCTTAATGGCCAATCAAGTATTGCAAACACTGAAATAGACAAAGCAAACTGCCTGGCTGATAGCCTGGAGAACCAATTTAAACCTAATGGTACGACTGATTTTGAAACAGAGAAACTAGTAAATAATACCGTCTAAAGCTTTCAGGATTCTCTCCCCCAAATTTTTTCTGATTACTCCCCCCCCAACAATAGATGAAGTAACTAATTATATTAACACACTTAATGTGAAAAAGCTCCAGGTATTGATAATATTAGCAATAAAATGATTAAATGTCTCCCCCTAAATTTCATAATATTCCTAACCATTATAATAGACAATATGGATTCGGATATTTTCCAAAATCATGGAAAACTGCTGCCGTTGTACCGATATTAAAACCTGGGAAAGATCCCACCGATCCTACCAGCTATAGACCAATTTCCTTGTTACCCTCTATCAGCAAAATTGCCGAACATATAATTTTAACCAGACTGAACAATCACCTTGAAATTAATAACATCCTCATCCCGGAGCAATTTGGTTTTCGCAAAGATCTCTCAACCACCCACCAATTAGTTAGGGTGATTGAGTATATTGAAGAAGGTTTCTCCTGTAAACAAAAATAGGCAGCAGTGTTTTTAGACATTCAGAAGGCTTTTGACAGAGTTTGGCTGGAAGGCCTTATTTACAAGTTAATTACATACAATGTACCCCTGCACCTAGTCAAAATTTTAATTTCCTACCTCAGCGAAAGATCCTTCAGGATGAAATTAAACAAAGTTTTTTCTGTCACTAAACCAATTTTAGCAGGAGTCCCTCAAGGATCCAAGCTGGGGCCGGTCCTCTTTTCCATATTTATTAATGACATACCTAAACAATTCAACACCATGCTATGTATTTATGCAGACGATACTGCAATACTTGCGCGTAACAACAACCCTAAATATGTTACCATTGCACTAAACAGACATCTTAAATCTCTTGAAGACTGGTTCTCGAAATGGAAAATTGTTATTAACGCATCTAAAACCGAAGCCATGATTTTTTCTAGGAGTAACTGTTTAAATAAATTCCCCCCTCTTAAAATTAAAAATCAAACCATCCCGTGGTCTAAGGAATGTAAATACTTTGGAGTCATATTGGACACAAAATTAACTTGGAAACCCCATTTCATTTATATTACTAAAAAGTTTCGAGACCTAACTCGTAAATTCTACCCCTTGCTCTCTCGAGACTCCAAAATGACCAGGAAAAACAAAATGCTTATTTACACTGCTTATTTGCGTCCAGTAATCACTTATGCCTGCCCAGTGTGGGGTTATGCTCCTAAAACCAATTTTAAATTAATTGAGATGCTACAAAATAACCTCTTTAGAAGAATCTGTGAAATGAGATGGTTCATGCAAAATAGATATATGTACAAAGCTCTTGATTACCCTCCCCTAATTAAATTCGTCAAAAAACTTGCTACTAAATTCTTTGATAATCTATATAATATTAATAACGATGCAGTTTTAAGCATCCCCAACTACACACCCGAATAAGAAAATTAGACGCCCTAGAAACATCATTCTGGATTAACTGATTAAATCTAATTTTTTTAAACTTAATTTAAAATTTTAACTTCTCAGTAATCGAAACTTTAACTTTTTTCATATTATCTAAATCTCAATATCTTGCCAAGGAGCCATAACCCCCACCCCTCTCTTAACTTCAGTCAATAACATTGCGTCCTGACACACGCCACCTCACCCACTCTACCACTATAAAAAGAGCTCCAGGTTCCCCGCCACTTCGATTCTGTCCTACCCAACGCGGATAACCTTAATTTTGTTTTTGATCTGGAAATCTCAATGAAACTTGGCCCTAATCCTATTTTTTGCGGAGACTTTAATGCTCATCACAGTAGTTGGGGATGTAAAAGAATATGTTCGAAAGGTAGATCCCTGTTCCATTTCGCCCTTCAGGCCGGACTAGAAATTCTCGCACCTACCACCCCCACTAGATTCGGTAATAATTCCTCAAATACCCTGGACCTAACAATAGTTAAAGACTTTCACTACCCCTATGAAATAGACTCCATCCCGGAGCTCAGCTCCGACCACAACCCAATTCTTCTAAGATTCTTCTTCAAATACACGCTGCCAGAATCCAGCAGTATATATATGATTAACTGGAATAACTTCGGATTCAACCTCAACCAATCGGAGACCCCGGATTTAACTGATCTAACCAATCCCAACTGCCTTGAGCAGCATGTTCTTAACTTCGAAAAATTAATCAATGAAGCCAAAATAGCGGCGTCTACCGTTGCTCTGAATACCCAGAAGTCCATAGACCCTAAATTAAGAGCATTAATCAGAGATCGGAACATTGCCAGGAGGACTTTTCAAAAAACCCGCGACCCAGTCTTCAAGAGATTCATGAATAGATTAAACAAAGATATCGAAAAATTAAATAATGAACTTAACAATAATGAATTCGTCAACAGAATTATAAACTCCAAAGCAGAAGACGGATCCATTTATAAACTCGTTAACTCTTATAAAAATAAAAAACACAAAATTCCGCCCCTTAAAGGCCTATCTAGTATTGCTACTAAAGATATAGAAAAAGCAAACTGCTTGGCTGATAGCCTTGAGAAACAATTTCAACTTAATAATATCACTGATAATGACACAGAACGACTTGTAAATAATACAGTCAAAAGCTTCCAGGATTCCCTACCCATTATGTTTAATGACATTAACCCTCCAACCACTGTGGAGATCAAAAAATATATTCAAAAACTTAACGTTAAAAAAGCACCCGGCATAGATAGAATAAATAATAAAATGTTAAAATTCCTCCCTGATAAATTTATTAAATATCTAACTGAAATAATTCACAACTTACTTAAATTTGGTTATTATCCTAATACATGGAAAACTGCAGCAGTAATCCCCATTCTTAAACCTGGAAAAGATCCCACTGAACCCAGCAGCTATA
>JAOUZG010040679.1:0-35424 GCA_026289955.1 Argiope argentata
ATATATAATCACGAATTATATTTCTTTAATCATCAAACTAAAATATGAGGGATTGAAAGAAGTCTATTAATGAAGATGAGGGATTAAAAGAATTTTCTTCCTATATTTAATAGCTTTTGGTGCTCAATTTTTGATTTAAAGAAGAAAATTTCGGAAGTAAAAGAACATTATCGATATTTTTTGTCCAATTTATTTTACTCTGAAAACATTTTCTGGCTTTTTTTTCTTTTAAAGATATATTATTTTTGCAGTTGCTAGACTTAGATTCGTTTCTTTTTTTTTTTGACCTGAAGTTTTTTAAACATAAACTATAAGAAGATTGATCGATGTGTAGAAGTATTAGAGATAAACGATTTAATTTCAGATTCAATTACAGAAATTTCCTGAGCCATTTACGAAGAGCTCTACTTCATAATCACCTTGCACCTTCCGCGAAAGTAAATCAAGAAAAAAGTCTCAAAAGAAGCACCATTGAATTAAAAAATAATTTAACAAAAGTTATTTTACTAAGGAAAAAACACATTTTATACCTCTTTAAACATAATAAATAATATTTAACAGATTTTTTTCATCTAAATTAGTTTCAATTAATGTTAAATACGAGGAAATAAAGTATCATAGCTCTAGCTAGCTATTAATTTGCTATTAATTTGTATTGAAGTATCAAAAATTATAATTAAAAAATAAATAAAATGAATCATTTGAAAGAAGTTTTATTGCAAATGAAGTTTTTTTTTTCGAGGTTCATCTGATACAAAGTCAGATTTAGAGAAATGAATTTCTTTTTAAAAATCTAATATTCGATTGCTTTATTAAACTTTAATTAATTTTTCTTCATCGGAAGCTATATGTATCCAACGCAAATTATGAAGAAATAGAGATTTATTCTGCTGTAGTAATTTGAAAATTAGTTTCACAAATTATAATTTTTAATCAGCAAATTAAAAGAATATAGCTAGAAAGTAGTTCAATTACTTTCTACATACATTGTTTGTTTGTTTTTTTAACCATTTTGCAATTTAAAACAAGAAATTCCCTAAAAATATTTTAATCATTCATACTTTTGCTCGATTTTTTTTCTTTACTGGAAACTTTTTCGTTGCTTTAGTAATTTTTAGATATAAAAAGAACCTCGATAAACTTAGACAGTCGCCATTATTGGATGTTTTTTTTTTTCATTTTGAAACTGTTTCCAACATTAACTGTAAGAAAATTTCATTTTTGTAATCACTATCTTGCATCTGAATACAGTTTAATCGTAGTGTTACAGGATTCGAGATAAGTGAGTTAATTTCAGAGTGAATTATCGCCAACGCCGAAGATTTGGCCCGAAAATTTCTTTTTTGTTTAACTCAATGCGATAATAATTGGGAAGCTCGTTATGACTCCAAATATTTTAAAAAGATTTTTTTTTTTTGAAATTGTGTCTAGATAGCTGAATATTTATGGGATTTCCTCTGTAGTAGTATAACGTAAATCCAATTTTAAATGATGTTGTAAACTTTTGTGTTAGATGTCAATTGTACTGCTTGCTGATACAAAATTTAAATGAATAATGATTTCGTAAAGAATAAAAAGTAGAATTTACAATACTTTTATTTGCTATTGATATAAAATAGTATTACTTTTTTTTTTGAAAATTCAGTTATATAGCAACAAAATATATATATAACGATGAAATAATTGCATATCATTGAATCGTTTATAATACCTATTTAATACCAGATAAAAATATTTTAATGAATTTAATCTTTACTGTTTCTATTAATTTGAAATCATCCATTTCATAGAATAATATAATTGGTATGGAATTATTCGTATTTGATAAACGTGTTTTTATCAATAACCATTTGTCAATATCTATTTATCTAGAAAGATTTTTAAACTGTCTATGTAAAACCAAACTATCAATAAAGATATTTATAACTATCTGTTAATTTCTATTTATCTAGAAAGGTTTTTGAACTGTCTATGTAAAACCAAACTATGACTCAAGATATTTATATATATATCGGGACTCTACTACTGAAAATATGAAATATTATTTCACCGAAAATATTTTTATTTGTTTATATGTTGCTGTTGTTGCTAATGGCACTTGTCATGAGCAAGTTCGCTGATGCTTCAGTTAATTTAAACCGAAAGAGCGTCTCTTGTTTTGAAGTAGCGCCAACTAGGTCCAAAGGTACGACTTAGCTGCTCACTCGTCACATTCGCTTGCACAGCCCCTTTTTAAAGGGGGGGGGCATATTCATACACCTCAGAAAAAGAACCCAGAAGAAGAACAACCATGCCCTAACTGGAACGCCTAGATCATGGGATAGACACACTACCCCTGTGCCATTACACAAGAATTTGTTTATATATTTTAAAGTATCATTTGGGGCAATATTTCCTAATACTGGTTCCTCATAACTTTGCTTACATGCTTGCCGCTTAAATTAAATACAACTAGATGCAAGTTTCATAAAGATTTTTTTTTTTTTGAAAATAAATCAATTCTCACAGAAATATATCGACCAAATAAATCTTTTTTCTTATTGGAAAGTTTTGGAAAATTTCGTTGGAATTTAGCCAAAAGTAGTTTATCCATATAAAATCGTTAAAATTAAAATTAAAAAATGGTTAGCTCTTTTTGAACCCAGTGAATAGAACAAGTGAAATAAACCACTGGAATATGACAATATTTATACAATAGTAAAAACTATTTAATATACTGGCACATATTTACAGTGGGAAAAATCCGAGTTAAAGCCAGAATAAAATCAAGGACAGAAAGCTTTAAATGATCTCACATAAACATATAAGGTACAACAACACATGTGGTAGTCTCACTTTTTACAATTTAGATAAATTTATTTTTAATTGAAACACCTTACGCTCATTAGTGCTCTAAAAATAAATAAACAAACAGAAACTTGTCGGTTAAATGACTTTAAAAGCGGGAATAGCTCTAATTTTTCATTTACAGATGATTCAATTAATATTAATTACGTTCAAATAAAAAATACCTTTCTTTGAAAAAAACGTCGCTAGAAATTAATTATTAATAGATCAGGGAAAAATATAGAAATTATATTAAATTACAACTTATAATATAGAAATATTAGAGAAATTACATTAAAAATATTTATTCTACCGGGCCATATTTACAGGGGGGGATCTGAGTTAAAGCCAGAAAAAAATCAAGGACAGAGAGCTTTAAATGATCTCACATAAACATATAGGTTACAACAACACATGCGATAGCCTCAATTTCTATGACCAGGAAATTTCTTTTTAATTGAAACATTACGCTCACTAGAACTCTTAAAATAAATAAACAAATAGAAACATCCCGGTTAAATGACATTAAAAGCGGGGCATGGCTCTAATTTTTCATTTCCAGATGATACAATAAATATTAATTACGATGGAAGAAAAAATACTTTTCTTTGAATATAAAATATAACCAGATTAATTATTAATAGATCAGGAGTAAATACAGAAATTATATTAAATAACAGCAACAGGAAAGAATATGTTTCTTCTTATAATCTTAATATGTTTCTGAAAATTGCTCATGTAAAAGAAATGTAAATTGATATTTTAAAATTTTTCTGATAGTTTTGCTTTCTACGAATATATTTCCAACAAATTAATTGTATACCAAAAAGTTTGAAAACAAAATGGCTCATAGAAGACAGATTTTAGAAGACTTTGAAATAAAGGCAAGGAAGTATTACTTTAAAAATGAAGACTCGCTTAATATAGCCAAAGGATTACAAAGTGAAAAGCAGAATACTTTATCATTAACTTTCATATTGATTTACAGTTGAGTTATAAGCACACGTGGTTCAAGTTGCATTCATCTAATGACAATAATGATGAGCGAAATCTAACTCTTATTACTAAAAATGCAAATACAAACCAGTTTTACCCAAATATACTAGATTTCCATTTACAACGAACAAGATTCTTATAAAAAAATTATTATTTAAAATTTGTTCTGTTTCTAAATGATAATTTAAAAAAAATTTAGGAAAAATATTTTTTATTTGCTTTCCTATATGATTGAACTGTGCTTAAAAATTTAATTTCCTGTCAATTGTCATCAAAAAATCTCATTCATTATCTAAAAACTTACGATTTCCACCATTTGTACTTTGATACCTAAAACTACTCAGCATTACTCATTTCTTTACAAACTTATTACTCCAAATCCATTTTCAACAATGCCTTTTCAATTTTATTACCTAACTCAAACAATCTTCAATAAGAAAGAGAGAAGAATCTTCTTAAAGATCGATTGATTACCATTGTCGATGAACTATTTTTTCTTATTCTTGAAAGTCTTAGAAATACTAGATTCATTCAGATAATAATTCTTTCCCTTTTTTTGCGATAACTATAATCTCTTTTAAATAGAAATTTGTTTTAATTTTAGATAAAGATTAGAAGCTAAATATCACTTGACTTTATATTATTCGAAGGTTAAAATCAGTGGAAATTATCTAGATATCATTTCTTTTTGTTTCAATTCATAATTAGGGGCGTAAAGTCTTCAAATTTAACAAAGATTATTTTTGATGATAATTTTTTTATATATTTTAATGTATTATTTGATATCTTGAATGTATTTTCTAAAGGCAATTTAGTGTAATGATTCAAAATAACATAAGAAATCAGGCATATTTTAAAATTAGTATTAAGCATGTTCAGCGGTAAAAAATAGAAAAAAATTGAATCTTCATTTATTTATTGAAGAGAAAATGTTTTTAAGGAAAAATCAAAATTAATATTTCTAAAGCAAATGCTAAAAATTAAAAACTTTTACTTCTACCACAAATATCTTAGTTAAAATCACATCTTCATTCCATCTATAGTGATAATACTTCCAAATGTTCCATGCATTAAAGTATTTAACAATTCGAAAATGTATTTTTTTTAAATATTTTTATAAATCTTTTTAATATTTTTGTTAAAAATAAATTACAAAAATGAATGAAATTCAAAAATATAAAATTGTTGATAGATAAGAATATTAATTTAAAAATTCCAAAAAATTTTAAAACATACTTTAGCCAAAAAAAATAATTACATTATATTTAAGAGTATTTTTCAATAACTACTAATTATTCACTTTTTTGTATACTTCTCAGAATATTTGATTTTATCCATTTCTCTTTAAAAATCATTTTAATTCTCATTTCCTGTACTATTCCTTTCTCTCTCTTATTAAAATAAAGTCATTCACTTTTTTTTATTTATTTGAGCAATAACCTTGCATATTGTAAATCCCTATTAAAGGCATTCATGCTTAATTTAACAATCTCTTACAAATTAAAAGATTGAATACATACTGAATTTTTCAAAATAAATAATGAAAGAATTCAAAGAACAAAAGAATAAAATTTGAAAGGAAATGTTTCATTACCTTACAATTTTAATATATTGAATGCGTTTCATAAATTATATCTCGAAAGTCAAAATTTTTTATACTTATTATCCAATATTCGAAACGATTATCCGGTGCTTTGGTTGAAAAGACAAAGCATAGAATAATATTTTCTAAGCTGAATTTAAAATAAATTTTCTCATGAGAAATGAATTTATAATAACATTGGTGAGTGATATAAAAATAATAATGCCCTCCACATATTTCCCGATGCTTTTAAATATATAAATTGTTTCTGAATTATTTTATCAATATTTATATCTTTCTTATTTTAATTGAATATCAAGTTTTTAAGTCCGTATTGAATTATTTCTAAAATAAACATTTCGAATAAATATTAATTTTTCCTTTTTTATGTTTGTTCTGATACTAGGCCTAATCTTAGTGCTTAAATTTCAATCTTATATTTTATTTTGAAAGAGAATAATACATTAAATAATCATTTATACATATTAATAAAATATAAATTCTTAAAATGAATTGACGTTTTGAATTTTTAAACAATTAAACAAACGGAAGCTTGGAAAACATTTTGTAAATAATATATATATGACTACAAATATGCAAAACATTTGCCTTTAGATATATTATTTGTGAGATGAAATCATTGCAACCTTTATTGCTTATTTCAACAACTTAGCAAGGATTCATTCATTTATTTTTTTAAATTGATAAAGTTGTCACAAATAAAACACTTGTATACCTAAAAGATAATATTAATCTATTAAAATTTCCTAAAATTCGTACCGAGGGCTTATTTGCCCTTTTCCAAAGAATATATATGGTAAAATAAATAGAACTCATTCAAATGGTAAGTTCTACTCATGAAGATACACTAATACTCTTTTTTTATAATTTTAAGAGATTCAATTAAATAAAAAATATATATCCCATAAATAATCTTTTCAATAACAGTTCTATCTGCATTTTAAAAGAAGAATAAATGATCCATTAAATTTCTTATTGAAAATAAACAAAAGAAGAAAGTATTCTACACTGAATACAACAACATAAACATTGGATGTTATGACTAAATAATATTTATTTTTGCTCGTACTGTTCTTTATTTATTTGCTGAAAAATATTATATATTTCAGAAAAGTTAATTTATCTCATTCCCTCAATTTTTAATACCATATTAATTTTTTTCATTTTTGACAGTAGATAGTAGATAATCAATTTCAATTGATTTAAACAAGTATAATTTTTATTTAAAACTCATATAATTTTTACTTATGTGTACATAAATTATATGAAACATATATTAAAAAATGTGGAAATTTATTTGTGAGGAAGCAGTTGATGTCTCGAAAACTTTCCTCCTATTGACTGCTTAAAATTTCAAAATTTCTATCGTGTAACACTGATTGAACATTATTTCATGAGCTCTATCGTGTAACACTGATTGAACATTATTTCATGAGCTCTATAGTATAACACTGATTGAATATTATTTCATGAGTTTTCTATAGTGTAGCACTAATTGAACATTATTTCATAAGTTTTATCTTGTAGCATTGATTGAATATTATTTCATGAGTAACATTATTTCATGAGTTCTATCGTGTAACAAACATTGAACATTATTTCAAAAGTCCTATCGTGTAGCCCTTATTGAACAAATTTTTCATGAGTTCTATCTTGTAACATTGATTAAACTTTATTTCATATTGTAGGACTATATAAAATAATTTCTTTTGCGCAGTTGGCAACAGATATAAATCTAGTAGTAGATTTGTCAAAAAATAAAAAGATTTTCCACATTTTTCAGTCGAATTTAATACTAACTAACCCAGACACTAGTAGTGAAAAACCGAATTTCTTTTGGCATTTTAATAAACAAAAGAAAGGACCTGCTCAGAAACTTCAGTCATAGGAAGAAGGTATTCATATATTCTGCAATTTTGAGCAAATTTATTTAAAACTGTTAACCCATCATTCCCTTGCAATTAATTTCTGCCTGTGGTCGAAATTAGTAGGTACTCGAGCTATTCCTGGTCCCCCAATAGATTATAGTACATTTTGGGGCATTTTCATGTAAGAATTTTAAAGATAAAAGTCAAATTATTCTTATGAGCAGAAGGCAAATTTAGATTCCTAATTTTTCCAAAAAATGATACGCAAAACCTTTGGCTAGCAGAAGTTTCAATACTTGAAGACATAAATTCAAGGCATTAGCAGTGGATTTGCTAAGTAAACAATGGAATTAGTCATTAAATGCCTCTTTAATAATCCTTATTTTTTAGTAAATTTTTATTTAGCTGTAAATGTAAAATGTTTTTCAAAAGAATTGTTCTGCTACTTGAAAAAAATACTTATTATCCTTTCCTCAACACATTATTTATTAAAACAAAAAATTTTGAAAGAAAAACCCTTGGGTTCCATTATTCCATTTAATTTCTTACGAAACCAGGCCGCTGATATAAAATTGTTCCCACAAATTATTAGGAAAAGCCGGTTCTCTAAAATTAGAAATAAGTCTTTGACCTTAATATATTACGCCATAGAATGTGTAGATATGACCAATCTGAAAAAATATTTTGAAAGTGAAACTTTTTACTGTATTACTTGTCTTAATTTTCCCAAAGATTACCATAAATATTTTACAAATGTTTAATAATGTTAATTTATATGTGGGATTATGGTGAAAGTCATGAAAAAAAATCAGAAAATCCTAATTTAATTAACTATTCATTAGCTTCTTAACTAAAATATATGGTGCTTTAATCCCTTTCACTACCTCGCATATTTAAATTCGCACACCTGTGGAGTATTACCATTAAGATAGCTAATTAAATTCTTCATTTATTAATATTAATTATCGTCATTATATCGTTACATCTAGTCAGTAATGCGATGAATATGTATGAATGATTATCGTCATAGTTCAACGTTAATTATATTTATAATGTGTATTAACATTCTCTTAGAATTTCTAAATAAAGTATCTGAAATAATGCTTGAGGATTTCTGTCAATAAGCTCGTAAACTTAACTGGAAAGAATTATATAATTTTCTTACTTGGTTGCAGTTAATTTGCACTTTCTTAATACTCAAAAATTTAAAATAAAATTTCTAGTGCAGAAAATAAAATCATCATTTTAACGTTATTAATTAATTGCAAATGATTCTAAACTATCTTATTTTTTTAAATATATGTATATTATTGAAATAACGGTAATATTCCACAAAAAAATTAAAATAAGAATGTTTCGTCATTTCATTACTGAAAAGTGCAAAGGAATGTTGAAAAAAAAATGCTTTTTGAAGTGTTGAATAAAAGTTTTATCAACAAGTTCAAGTTCTTACAATAATATTTCTCTTGTTTACAAATAAAAACCATAGATAATTCATACATGGCAACTAATAGTGGGTGTTTTAAAAATGATTTTATATGTAATATTGAATAAATAACATCAAAGAAAGCAGCCGCATATCAATAAGCAACATTTCTCAATTCAAGTTAGACAGCAAAATAAAAAAACTGATAGTTTAGTATTCATAATCAATATTCAAATTCTAAATTGAAGTATAAAAATTAAAATGGTACGAACCAACAAAAAAATATCTAATCGTTAAATGAATATTTCATTTTTATTTGTATTGTAAAAGAATTTTGAATCAAAAATTGATTCTAAGAGAGACAATAATGCGGAAGTAAGAAATCAATGAAAATAGCGAGCATAAAAATCCAACAAAATCTTATTAATTTGGTAAAGGATCCGTATTCGTTGCCTGTTAATGATGTGAAATTGGCACTAAATATCGGGGTTAGTTAAGTGATTTTATTATATTTATATATTAAAGGCTATAAAAATATGTAACATTTGAAATTCGGAAACTATTGTTCATAAGATGATTGTTCCTGTATTTTATTGATGTACTTATAACAACATCATCTTCCTGAAACATTACATATTAATCACTAGCAGGCATAACAAATGAAATAGGGCATTTCAACTGTAACTATTGGGTTGGGGAATAAGTTCATAGCTTTTTCATATTTCTTTTATTTTACAACGATTTGTTTGCTGTTTAGAAAAGGGTAAATATTCATTCGATAGAACTCTTTCTGCTCTACAAAACTACTTTAATTGTATTTTTAAGTTATTTAATTTTTTTAAGTTTTGAAGCTTAGAAATGGAATATCCAAGAGACAAAAATCAACATTTTCGACACTTGCTCTTCTTTGCTTTTCATCTAGGTCAAAAAGCTTTCGAAAAATCCCGGGACATTTGCGACTTGTGTGGAAAAGGCGAGTCTACAGCACGGAAATGGTTTGCAAAGTTGAAAAATTGCGACTTTGACATCCATGACACTTTTCCCACATCATTTTTGAAGAAGAACGGTCTCCAAACCAGTCGTGAATTAGGGGACAAAATGAACTGCGATCATAAAACAATTCTCAATCCCCTTCATTCAAAGGGATTTACCGAAAAATTGGTAGCCTGGGTGCCTGGGAGCTCAGCATCTCGCCCGCCCTCAAGCAACACGCGGTCATAAACAGCGCTTTTAGTACAGAATCGTCACGGGAGGTGAAAAATGGTGCCTATACATCAATTGGAAGCAAAGAATAGAGTGGGTGGCTCCAAGAGATATGCTAAAGTCAAGAGTCAAGCCGCACCTTCATCCAAAGAAGATCATGATATGTGTTTGGTGGGAATGGCAGGACATGGTGCACTGGGAAATGCTCGAAACAAGGAGCTCTTTGCTGCCCAGCTACAACGCGTGAATGAGGTTATTCGACTGAAATGACCTGATGGACATGGTCAAACCATACTCCTTCACGACAACGCTAGGGCTCATGTTGCACAAGTCGTCATAGCGGCATTCCAAGAGATCGAATGGGAGGTCCTTCAGCATCCGCCATATTCTCCGAACCTTGCACCGACCAATTACCATCTTTTCCGCTCTATGTCAAACCATAGGAAGGGTGGTACCTTCGATAACAAAATCTGGCTCAACAACTTCTTTGACCTCAGACGAGGCGATTTTTGGTGGAACGGCCTCAACAAATGGCTCGAGAGGTGGGAAGGGGTTGTAAAAAGAAACAGCGAATATATAATTGATTAACTTTGATATAATTATTGTTTTTTATTTAAATAAAAGTCTTCGGTAAAAACGCTACGAACTTATTCCCCAATCCAATAGATATAATAATTATCAATTAATATTGAATTAATCCAATTGTATTATTACTATTTTCCGTTGTAGTATATTGCTTGAAATTTAGGTTACTAATCGAAAATAAGGAATGATTAGGAAGCCATCTGTTTGAATCTACTTCTCAATATTATTATGTTAGATTCGAAATTAAAGGAAATAAAATTAAAATTCCTATAAACACCACTTAATTAAAAACATATCATTGTAGTGAATTTATTTTGCTAAATGTGTTAATGAAAAATTAATTTTGTAATTTTTTAAAGGCAATAAAGAAATGTAAAGAAAGATTAATTAATAAATGTTATTTTAAATCAAAACAACAAAAATTGTTTTTTTTATTTGAAATAAATTTTCAAAGTGAAATACACTTTCGACTTAAAGAGATAAATTTCTTTTTAAATGCCCTTCTTCAAAAATTATAATTATGTAGAATAACCTTCACCTATACTTATTTTAAAAGAAGGCTTACAATTACAGTTACTTAATCATCAAATTAAAAGCATAGCGCTAGAAAGAAACTATGCCTCTTTTGAAATACAGTTATTTTAAGGGGTCACGTTTTCGATTAAGGTTGAGACTTTTGCTATAAAAAATGGCCTTCATGACATTCTTAATTTTTGTCTTATTCTTCATCTAAACTTCAATTCATGAATTTTCTCTTTTTTTTAAATATAAAAATACCTTGACTAATGTAAAGCAATGCAGTCGACATTCCTTGATTTTAATTGCTCTTTGAAATTGTTTTAAATATCACTTGTAAAACCAATTCATTTTTCTTTTCGCTATACATCAGCTGAATATTTTTTAATTAGTTTAGCAGGATTATAGATAAGTGATTTTTTTAGATTCAACTATCGCTATTTTTCATGTCATTTAGAAGAGAAGACGTAATAAAATTTTCCTTTAATTTCACTCAATGAGATAAGGATTTTAAATATTCTTATAATTTGAAGTTTTAAGAATATTCTTCTGGAATTAACCTTGAGATCTAAATGAGCATGGGATTGCTTTAAGTGTAGCAAAGCATAAATTCACTGATAAACTTTGCAACAAAGTTTCCTTTGTAACATTAATTGTATAGCTTGCTTATACAAAATTACAGTCAATAATGGTTTGACGGAGAATCAGGAGAAGGATTTGTAACTCTTTAAATTTATGATAAATCCTCATAGATGATAGGGACATATAAAAGTTTTTTTTAATTTAGAAGCAATTTTTTTAATAAAAATTAAAGAAATTTACATCACGGAAGTATTTGAAAAAGAAAATTATCCGATTTGTTAAAAAACCCAACTAATGTTTTCAAGACCTCTTTTGCTGTTGTTTGAAATAGTTTGAATAAGCCCAGGTGATCAAAGATTATAGGAATTAAATTATTGCAATTTACTTGATGTTTTTATTAATTTAACTGTTCAGTCAGAGTATATTTATTTGGGACAATTTTTAACTATTCACGCTTAACAGAAGAATATATATAGAAGATAGAAATATCTTGACTTGTTTTTGAGAATATTATAATATTTGCTCTTATCATTTTTATCAATCAGATATTCCCCCTAACATTATTTAAAATGAAGCTCCATCAATTCGAAATTCAAAAAATTTGGTATAAGAATTCGCTTTGAAACAAATAATTTCATTGTGAAAATAATCATCAGTATAAAAATGATTGAGTAGTTTGAAAATGTATACATAAATTCGATCAGCATGTTTCTATATAAATAAAAGTTGATGAATGTCTAGTTAAAATTCATGAATATTTAGTTCTTTTCCCAAATCAATTTAAAAGCAAGAAACATCAAAAAATGTGAGCTATCAGTACTCGAACATAAACTCAGATCACACATTAATGCATGTGATAACTACACGTCTTACAAAACGGGGGGGGGGATTTCTTCTGAAAATGATACATTACAATACCTGATGCTATTAAAATTAATAAATAAACTTGAGCTTTCTGCTCAAATGGGACAAAAAGAGAGACAAAGTACAAATTTTTAATTTATATGGGATGAAAACACTATTATTTATAAACTGTGGGAAAACATAAAAAATAAACATCCTTCTTATGATTATAAATCATCATCAACAATCAATTACAAATAAACCACGTAAAACTCCAAAAACGATATTAGTTGATACATCTGTAAAGAAGTTCTGGAAATTCTTTATCAGCTTTTGAATATTGCATTTTTAAAAAGATTGTAATTAGCTAACCTGATATTGTTTTCCTTAATATTTCAGATATTTTTATCTGAAATATTAAGGAGCATAATAAGAAAGATATTCTCTAGACACCATTATATACCAAATGAAATGAAAACTGAAAAACTAAAATTGTTAGAAGAATAAGACAAAAAAATTCAGACAAAAAAAATCACTTCAAAAATGAAGATTCTAGAAATATGGACGAAAGATTATTAGGTATAAAACAAAAAGATTTACCATCAACTTCGAAAATTAATTTTTAATTGATTAATCAGTGGTATGCGAAATTATTGAAAATAAAAGTGTATAACACATAGTATTTATTACAAATGCCCAGAAATTGGCTATGATAACTAATGCCTAAAAATTGGCTATGATATGAAATATAGACGAAAGATTATTAGGCATAAAACAGAAAGATATAGCATCAACTTCTAACATTAATTTTTAGTTGATTAATCAGTGGTCTGCGAAATTATTGAAAATAAAAATGTATAACACGTAATATTTATTACAAATGCCCAGAAACTGGCTATGAAACCATTATATCTCTATTCTCTCCAATATTTATTTCTTTACAGTTTAAAAACGCAGGTACACAGCACGATTCAAGATGGGTAACATCAAAAATCTGATGCTGTCTGCATAGAGGATATAAGGGAAATTCACAAAGTTCAAGTCAGTTCAAGTACGAAGGCAAACAGTCATGTTCTGTTGTAAAGCTGAAACATGCGACTATAGTTTAGTTATATTAACGTCCCGTTGGGAAGCAACAATAAGGCTATTTTGGGACGGATCGCGTAATTTGTAACCGAGCTCAGATGATGAAGGCGACACATGATCTGTCACCTCCTTTCCACACCATGCCAGAGGGAGGAAGTTTCGCCTATACAGATTTAGCGTGCAACAGACCACCTTCTACGTCTATTCTTCCGTGGAATGGGGTCTCGAACCCGGAACCTTACTGCTCATGAGCCGAGACTTTCCCACCAGGTCACTGCTGCCCAGTGAAAGTGCGACAACTGTACTTCTAGGAGAATCTGGCAGAATATTCATTTTTTTTCCAAATGCGTCAGATTTTTGTCTAAACGGAAAATATAAAATATGTGGAATTTAAAAGTGATTTAGTAGAATTTAAAAATGATTTAATTAATTTTTTTCTTCTCATAAAATCTTTATAATTTTATACTTACAGCACTATTTTTCAATTATATGCATTCATTTAGAAAATTCTTACTTATCTGTAAGCATAATATTGTTACAAGCGGGCGAGCGGCATGGAAAACTCGCCAAAGTTGGCGACGTTTGGCGAGGAGCCTCGCGCCAGCTCGATTGGTTTGGCGAAAGGAATAGTCTAGTAGCCGCTAGATTGTGCGCGTTGTTTTGAGAATTTTCACGAGATTCAGGTGCACGTGCTTTTCGGCTATATAAGGACGAATAGCCGGAGCGAGTAATTAATTGAGAGTTTGCTGTTTCTATGAATTTTTGGGTTCTATGAATTTTCGTTCTATGAATTTTTGAGTGATTTGTGTGTTTATTTGTATTTCATTTAGCATCACATTTAGAATTCTCAAATTTTTCGCTGGTTCAATTATTTTCGGTGATTGGGCTTTGAACTGGAAGGTCGTGTGCGTTCCAGCTCTGTTTCTTCAATCACTACCCTGTCGCAATTAGAAGTGGATGAACCTCCTAGATCCGACTCGTCCTTATTAGGATTAGTTCCGGAAGGGTCGATGATGGAGTCGAATAAGAAATTATGTGCTGGGCACAATAATGAAAACATGATGATGGATGAATCTAACGTCCCCATGAGCCAAGATGTCAACCAATCCTGCCAGCACTGCGCCAGAGTCATTCATCTTCAAGAATGCATCAAGTCCCTTACCTTCCAATGTGAATTCCACAAAAAAAGGTTACCTGGATGCCAGACATGTATTTGGGATGGACCATGAACTCACAGCACAGCTTGATACATCCTGGAAGGACAACTCTCGGGAGGCAGACGCAGCCAGGGGTGAGTTGATTTCACTTGGCGATTGTCAGGACCCAAATTGTAGAACTAAAAAGTCCCCCACCCCTCAGGCGAGCAATAATTTTCAACTTCCTTCCCCCTCTAAGAGGAAAATCGCAAATAAAAACTCAAACAAACCAGTTGCAAACTACACCCCAATTCAAAATCGTTTTGCCGGGTTAACAATTGAAGAACCCAGTGTAGATACTGATAAAACTCCAGAGACTAAAATACCTCCTATTATGTTGCAAATGGTTGATAACTTAAATGAAATACTTAAGGAAATTAATCAAACCTGTGGCGAAACCACCAACAAATTTAGTAATAACTACATTAAAATTTTCCCCCAATCTATAGATCAACATCGTAAAATCCAAGAACTTTGTAACGAAAAAGAATATGAACATTACGTTATCACACCGAAAGACAAGTGACCACTTAAAGTGGTAATTAAGGGCCTTCCCCACCGTTTCAACCTTGATGAACTTAAAAATTGCTTAATGGATAAAAACATTCCAGTAAATAAAATCTCCCAAATGACAAAATTCCGTACTAAGGAGCCTTTACCTTTCTACCTAGTAGAATTACCAAAAAATAAAGCAGCCGAGGAAATATTCAACATCAAATATCTTTGCTATCTCTCTGTTACAATCGAACACTTCAAAGGACGTCCCATGGTAACACAATGCTTTAAGTGCAATAATTTTCACCACACAGCAAACAATTGTGGATACAAACCTCGCTGCCTTAAATGCGGAGCAAACCACGAGACCAATGCATGTAGCCAGAAGGAAATTATTCCCAACCCAAGATGTATAAATTGCGGGGAATATGGACACATCGCCTCTTATAGAGGGTGCAGTAAATTTCCCAAGTTACCATCGGCCACGCAAAATAGGAATAACTACTTCCGAAAAAATCAATCAGTTGTTCAGGAAAACATGTCTTACGCGAGCCATTTTAGTAAGAGCCGAACCCAGAAAATGGCGCCACATGAAGGCCATGTTTACAGCCAGGTAGATCCGATAAACCAAACTGACATCGCAAGCGTAGTTGACGCTATGCGGGCTTTCAATGAGCTCGTCAGGGAATTTCCCAATCTTATAGCAGAATTAGGTAAATTAAAACACGCAACCAATCGATTAGACAAAATGAAAATATTCCTCAATGCATTTTCTGATCAGGAACTCTTCGATAAAACGTAATTTTCAATCGCCACAGACTCCGTATTATTTACTGGAACGCAAATGGCATTAAAAATAAAATGTTTGATTTTCGTAATTTTGTAAATAAGTATAATCCCGATATAATTTTATTGCAAGAAACCCACCTTAGACCACAAAGGAAAATCTTCCTGGCTAATTACTTTTCGTATTACAGCTACCGCTTTAATAAAAATGGAGGTGGAACCGCTATTTTAATTAACCCTCTGGGCGTTTCCATTCTACGAGTGGAACTTCTGTAAAGTGAAGGAAGCGGGACTAGTTTTCTGTCGTGGAAGCGTGTCACTTTTTCACTAGAGATGCACAGCAAGCGTTCAAGGGTTTCTTTCTTCCCCCTCCCGTTCTTCATGGGAGGTCAGCTAGCCTAGGGTATCAGCAAGTTACCACCTATTCATGCCAAATTTTATTGCTTTCTTTCATTTTGTACGGCTACTAACGTCAGATGGTTTCTGGGAATTGTGTATAGGTTGCTTTTTAACCCCGATTGCTGAAAGCACTTTCTAAACAGTGTAAATATAAACAGATAGGTTTTCACTTACTTTTTGCTGTATATATTAAGTACAGAAACTTTCATCATACATTCGGTCTTATTATGCATATATTTTCAATATTAGCAATTATTGAAGGATTAAAATTGTATTCATATCCTTTTATTATTTTTCCAAATAAATTATTTTGCACCGAGCAATCAATAGTTGCAATAAAGTAGCCTTTTTCTAGAATTAGAACTAAACATGGATAGTTCAGTTAATCAGATATATATAAATAACAATATATAACATAAATTATTTTTTAGAAGAACGGGCATCATATTCTATTATAATAAGAGATACAAATCAACAAATTGATTAGATATCTGAAAAAAAAGCATAATTCTAGAAATATAATTAGCTACTAATGTATTTATGATCCGAGTTCTTAAATACCCAGTAACAATTTTATCAAAACTCAATATTGTTTGTAATCATTGCTTTTTATTTAAAAAAAATTATGGCATCTCCGCTCTTGAATGCTTCAAAATAAGGAAATTTTAAAGTTCAAACATCGTGAAATATACCAAAGTAAATAAAGATTAAATGTCCTTATTAAAAATTTATTTTTCAAATTATAGAATATTCCAGTGATTTTAAAGTGTTTGTGAAATTTATAAAAATTATCAACATTTTTTGCAATTTTTCTTTCATTTTTCCCATTATTTTGAGTACACATCCAATGAAATTGCTACCTTCAAAAATAATAAAAGGCAGCTTGAACAAACAAACGATTCCTTTTAAATATTATACTGCAATATATTTTATTCCTCATAAATTTCGGTGTGTTTATAATGTTTAGTATTCTTAAAAAAATACAATGGACATAAAATAATTTTCTAATTTTCGTCCATTCTATAAAAGAAAACACTAATGATGTATTGCTATATTTGCTAGTTTTATCAAGTAAGGTAATTCACAAAAGTTTCAGTTGTACTTTGCATAACATCTTTGTATTTTACATCTTTTTATAAAATTGACCGTGGAAAAGTAATTGATGTCTTAAATAAGTGAAATTAAACTTGTAAAACATATTTTCACTTATGTAACTTAGCAATATAATCTTTTCTTTCTCTTATTAATGACCGCTAGTAGTGGAGATAACAATCATTGAAATTTTTTTTAATAATTATTCATGCCGATGGATTCAATAAAGGAATAGGCATCTAAGTTTGGTAGGAATCCCCAACGGTTCCACAAATTAATTAAGAAAATTCAATGTTTTAGAACAGTATTTGAAATTTGCTTACAAGAAAAGTTTACTTTTGTGGATTATCTCCATAGACATGATAAAATTACCAATATATATAAGTAAATGAATTTAATGAAGAGATAGTGGTAATGCTATTTCAGTGACGTTGTGATGTATAAATTTTACAAATATTTGCCAGCATAGTTTGAAAACTCTCGAAAACTGGCATAAGAGGTAAGCGATTCCTTATTTAGAAGCAATAACCGGTTTAAGCAATTACTTTCGCTCATGAAAGAAATATGCTCTGTTATAACAATGAGTTGAAATCTTTTGCACAATTGTGTAGGATGTCGGATTTAATATAGGAAAACGCATTACACTTCATCAAATTTAAGTAATTATATAACAACCGTATTGATAAAAGAAGTAGTAATACTTTTAAAAATATTTTCGGAGCGGAGCCTATTGCTCACAGTAAAGATAAATGTATATAAAATTCAACAGCAAAATCCAAAATAAGTAATAGAACGAAAAAATTTTAAAGGAAATACGTCGCCAGTCAACAATAACAACAAATGCAATTACTAAAATGCACAAATTCATTAATCTTAATAACGTTGTGGAAGTATATATAGAGAAACCAGTAGTAAAAAAAAGGCCGAACAAAAGATTTAAAGGTATAACCTAATGGCTGCAGTATATACTCATAGAGAATTCATTAAACGGAATCCACCTCAAGTATAAATTCCCGACTTTTTCTATTGTCAATTTATTATATATATAACAGAACTGGATTTTTTTTTACAAATTATTTACCAGAATAATTTAAAAACATAAATCAGATTAATTAAAATTTTATGAACTATAGTTATGCCTTATTATAATATTCATTTAATTATGTTAAGCCTCATAATTCATATTCCTTTCAGTAAATTATTAACTTCACGTATTATAGAACTAGTTTTCGTAAAGTTTTGTCTCCAAAGTTTTTTATGCTAAGTCATTCGCATGTTGCAGATATTCGGTATTCATGTTTCTCAGACTCAGAGAAAGAAGATTAGAAACAAGTAATATAAAAAACAATTTTTTAAATGAATTCGTTCTTAGGTCAGCAAAGGATTTTTTTTTATTTTAGTTACTTTTTATTAAACGATTATAATAATGGCAATTTTCCATTTTCCTGTCTACATATGGTGTGGGACTATTATATTTTGTTCGTTGCTGTTTATTCGTTTCCTTTTTTTTTCCCTATCTAATTTATGAAGTTAATGGTGGTCTCATAACCACAAATGACAATCTTCAACTGGCGGGTTCGAACTCGCAGCCGAAAAGATGTGAATCCAGCGCCCAACCAACCAGGTTATCCGGGCCTGGTGTCTCCTGGCGATTAAAATTCTATTTTAGTTTCTTATTATAAATTATTACAATTGTTGTTATTTTCATGTTCCGCTTTACAACGGAAGGAGGGGTGCGATAACTTTTGAGAGTATGGACCGTTGAGCACCCGAGTCCAGAAGTCCGACTTCCAGCCCACACACGTCAAAAACACTTTTTATGGGACGGACTGCATTCATTCATCTATAGATCATAATTTAGATCTAGAACAGAGAACGATCACCTCTGCTCCAGTACGCACTGTAACACCACTCTCGACATGGAGGACTTGTGACCACGACAAATGTAACGTTCACCACACACACATACGGAAAGACTTCGGTTGGTGGGTTCAAACTTGCAGCCCAAGGGATGTGAAACTAACGCCTACCAACCAGGTTATTCCGACCTGATAATTGCAATTACTATAAATAATCGATCAAAAATTTCTACTAACATTGAATTTTCAACTGCAAGTGATTATTCAAAACCAATTGTGACTTACTACACCAGTTGGGTAGTGCAATACAGATTAGAAATTTCTAATGTAGTTATTCTCAATTATTTTACTTCGAAAGTACTTCAAAATGAGTCGAAAAAACTGATTAATTTACAATGTTTATTTTAACTGCATCAAACATTACGAAAATAAACACAATCGTTTAAGATAATCTGCTGAAAACATGTTAAACCTAATCTCATTGGCGTGGGGGGAAAACAAACTGAATTCGTTACTTATTTAGCGATGGAGAAATGTAGTCTAATTTTTGACGAGAAAGTTGGTTTTTAATTAATTAATAAAAAATTAATTAATATTTGAAAAAAAACTGTATTGACATCAAATGTCATCCACTACAAGTTTTTAAAAAAGTTACTTGTACTTGATAGGATGAATAAAAAGTATTTTATTAACGATGGAAAATTTGAAAAAGATATATTTAGGGGGAGAGTGAGCTAACAGCAGGAATTGAAATAAATAAAATGCTGAAAGAAAGCAAATCGTACCCATCCACAACACTTGATACTTAATTTTCATAGTTTATCAAATAGATCTCCAAGAGACAAAGGAAGAAAAAATTTAACTTGATTGATTCATCTTAGTACCAAATTAAACAATGGACTTAAGAAACATGCATGGAGACTAAATGACTAACTTTTAAAATAACATTAGAAAGCAGGATAAGAACTGAAAATGTATAACTATTTTATATTAAACATGATAACGTACATTAACAAATTCAGTTTTTTAGAAACGTTAAAATATTTGGAAAGTTTTCTAAACAAGTGATTATTTATATAATGGACTTAAAAATAAACATTTGTTTCTCAAATTTCAGTTCAATGTAGCATATTGGATATGGCTTAATCCCTTTTTTAAACACTTCCTGAATCTTTTTGAATCCAATTTTTAAGCTTTTCTGAATTCAATAGCCGGAATTAAAAAGGCAGAGCATTCACTAGAAATCATTTCAGTCAAATAATTTGTGAAATTTTTAATTTTTTCCTTTCTCGTAAGTAAAAATATTACAATTTTCTTAAATTAATTGTAAATAAGTTAGATGTAATCTTGTGTCAAATATTAGATGAAACTAGTTGATAGGAAATCTGTATGCCTGAATCTGTATGTAAAAGTCGTGTTTGCGTATACATGATATTTCAAAACAGAAACACCTTGATATATTGTACGTGTCGTAAAAAATTATCAAAATGTAGATTTGTATTAAATTTTTTAAATATAATGTGTCAAAATATTGATTATCCATGAGTCAGTCTTTCCGTGAGTGTTTGAGCAATTATTTTAAAATACAAAAAAAAATAGATAAATGAAGTTTGATACGTTGCTTTGACATCTTTACTGCAAAAATATAGAATTTTCACTCCAATATAAAAGATTCAAAATTCATAATTGTTTCTATTCAAATATACTAAAAAATACGGATAGCGCTACACTGCATAAGCGTATGAGAAAATATGAAGATTAATACTACCATTGATCTTTATCATGATTGTAAATCCTTAGATTACTTTTAATAATAATAATAATAAAAATAAAATCTTGATAAAAATTACTTTCAAGTTTGGGTCCGACAACTTTTAATATCGTTCCACACCAAAGTGTGCAGTTTATGAAGTTTTCTTCCATAAGAAACACCTGCCAAAATTTGAGTAAAGTAATGCAAATTCATTTATTTGATCTTAGTCAATAACAGTTTATGATTTCAAGCCATAGCTATGAACTCTAAAACTTTTCCATATTCATAAATAGTTTATTGTTCACGCAGCATTGAAGCCTTTATTTGCATTATTTTCCATTAGTAGGTTCAAATCATGTCATTAAAAGTCGTGCTGCATTTTGCACAAGATTTTTCAAAAGCTATGTGATTTATCCATTCAGATTTTAGCCTCTAATGAAGAAGTCTCTTTAGCATAACAAAGAAAAAATTGCTTAAAAACTGTAAAATAAATGCAGAATTTTTGAGTTTTTTAAAAATTTTATATATCTACCGTTTTATCTAAGAAAAGTATCTTCTTTGATAAACTATTAAAAAAAATTGTTAAGATAGTTTACAGAGTCAAAACTTTTAAAATGGATTCAGTTAAAATTTTTCAAACATTTAATTTAATTTATTTTGCTATTTCTTTTATCTACATCAAGGTATAAATACTAATAACGAAGTATTAAAAGTTAAATATTAATTGTTAATAATATTAGTAAATATCTAAGCATTAATAACTAAACTTCCCAGATAAAAATAATTAAAAAAATGTTTTTATTGTTTCTTTTATGAATTTGAAAGAGATTATTTCATTCCGTTCAGTATACAACTTTAAAAAGTAGTTGCATAATAAAAAATCGAACACATAATTTCATGCTATTACACAATATAAATCTGAAAAGAGAAACAATAAAACAGTATACTTTATTATATTCTTCAAAATTTAGGCTACTTTAAAACACAAAATTCAATCGCATCTGTTTACGTTGAGCGAAGAAAAATAATTGGAGGTAGAGATTAGAGTAAAAAACATAAATTTTCATTTAAAAAATAGTTTAATTGTAAATGCGAAATATATTTAATTTATTAATTATATATTGATAGCAATTTTTCAAATATATTCCTTCTGAGTTTCTAATGCTTCAGTGCGATGTTTAATCACAAGAGAGCATAAAACCGCATTCTGAATAAAAATTCAATGGAACTTTAAAACAAAATTTTGTTCAAATAAGCTTTATCCAAGAAATACTATTGAAACTAAATACAAATTAAATCTAAGTACACACAGACGCTTATGGGACACACAATTTGAGAAACTTTTTTGTTCCTCTTTTATTCATTGATATCTTGTTCCTCTCTTACTCCGTGACCATTCAAAACGCCCTTTTGCCCTTAAGGGCTCTTCGAGCCCTCAGTTCCTTTGGCATCCTTGAATGGTCGTAAAACATCCATTGTGCTGACTCCCTTCCGATCCATAAAGATGTCCAAACTTGCTGGGGGAAAGAAAAACGTTAAAATGCGTCGGCAACGCTAGGAGAACCGACAACCCCCTACTTTATTTTCCGTGCGCAGCGAAAGAGTGTCGACTTTTAGCCTACGTTAAAATACGTGCAGCGCCCTTGCCGTGACGTCTTGCGGCTACGTAGAAATACGTGCATAACCCTTAGAGGGTTAAAAACGGCATACCTCATAGCGAGGTCCCCCCGCCCGTCCTACAACATGTAGAAGCTAGCATGGTTAAAATTAATATTAAAAATATGGAACCCTTTCTCTTAACTTCTGTTTATATCCCCCCAACTAGTGACACTTCCAATTTTGTCTTTGATCTCGAAAATTTAATGCAATTAGGCCCTATTCAAATTTTTTGTGGAGACTTCAACGCTCACCACGTTAGTTGGGGTTGTAAATTTAAAAGTCCAAGAGGCAACTCCTTATACCACTTCGCCCAACAGGCCGGTCTTGAAACTCTAGCACTTAACTCTCCCACTAGATTTGGTTCCCACTCCGCTAATACCCTTGATCTTACAATAGTTAATAACTTTCATTACCCCTAAGACATTAAATCTATCCCTGAGCTTAACTCAGATCACAACCCCATCCTTCTAAATTTTTACTTTAAATACTCGCTCCCAATAAACTCCTCTATTTATAAGACTAACTGGAAAAATTTCAACTACCTTCTCAGCCCATCAGATACCCCGCTTAACCCAGAAATCTCCTCTACTAGCGAATTAGAAGCTGCCGTCAAGCTCCTAGAAAACCAAATGCTCAAAGCCAAAATGGATGCATCAGCTCCCAGTATGACCAGCCAAAAACATTTAGACCCCAAAATTAGAGTCCTCATCAGAGATAGGAATATTGCCAGGAAGATTTTTCAGAAAACTAGGGACCCAGTTTTCAAGAGACTCATGAATAGATTAAATAAGGAAATAACTAAATTACGCACTCAACTTGATAACAATGAATTCGTCAACAAAATCGTAAATACTAACACAGAAGACGGATCCATTTGGAAATTAGTTAAATTCCACAAAAATAAACAACACAAGATTCCGCCCTTAAATGGCCAATCTAATATTGCAATTAATGATAATGATAAAGCAAACTGCTTGGCGGAAAGCCTTGAGAACCAATTTAAACCCAATGACACCCATGATCTCACAACAGAGCACCTTGTAAATAATACAGTCAAAAGCTTTCAAGACTCCCCCCCCCCAATTTTAATGACTTCTCACCCACAAATTTTAATGAACTTAATAACTATATTAAAACTTTAAATATCAAAAAAGCATCTGGAATCGATAATATCAGCAACCAGATGATCAAAAATTTACCTAATAACTACATCAACTTTTTAGCCATTATTATTAACAATATGCTCAAGTTAGGATATTTCCCAAGCTCCTGGAAAACTGCTGCAGTAATTCCAATAATTAAACCTGGTAAGGACCCAATTGATCCGACTAGCTGTCGCCACATTTCGCTTCTCCCCACAATTAGTAAAATCGCCGAACACATTATTTTAGCCAGATTAAATGAACATCTTAATAATAATAATATTCTTATCCCAGAACAGTTTGGTTTCCGCCATGCCCTCTCTACCACCCAACCACTGCTCAGGGTAACTGAATTCATAGAAGAAGGCTTTTCAAATAAACAATACTCAGCAGCAGTTTTTCTCGATATACAGAAAGCTTTTGACAGAGTTTGGCTTGAAGGCCTTATTTACAAATTAATAAACTACAATATACCTCCGCACCTAATCAAAATTTTAATATCTTACCTCAGCAACAGATCCTTCAGATTAAACTGAACAATGTTTTCTCAGTTATAAAACCGATTTTAGCTGGTGTTCCTCAAGGATCCAAGCTGGGGCCAGTTCTTTTTTCTATTTTCATAAATGACATCCCGAAACAATTCAATACCATATTATGCATGTACGCAGATGATACTGCAATACTAGCGCGCAACAAAAATCCAAATTACATTACAAAAGCTCTTAATAGACATATTAAATCTCTTGAGGACTGGTTCTCCAAGTGGAAAATTGTAATTAATGCGTCAAAAACTGAAGCTATTTATTTTAGTAGATATAGAGCTAAGAAATTCCGCCCCCTTCAAATTAAAAATCAAAACATCCCGTGGTCTAAGGAATGTAAATATTTAGGAGTCATTTTAGACAGTAAATTAACTTGGAAGCCCCACTTTAATTATCTAACCAACAAGTTTCGAGACCTAACTCGTAAATTATATCCCTTAATCTCTCGAGACTCCAAAATGACCAGGAAAAATAAAATACTTATTTACACTGCCTATTTGCGTCCAGTAATTACATATGCTTGCCCTGTGTGGGGTTATGCAACTAAATCCATTCTAATTCATGTCGAAAGACTCCAAACCAGATTTCTAAGAAATATCTGCAAAATGCATTGGTACATGCCAAGTAAAAACATGTACCTTGCACTAGACTATCCTCCACTTAAAAAATTTCTTAAAAAACTTGCAACTAAATTTTTTGAAGACTTGGAAAAAATCAATAATGAAGCCATCCTTAATATCCCCAGATATACACCAAACATTAAAGTCAGAAGACCTAGAAATATTTTGCTCTAATCTCACCTCATTTCCAATATTGTAATTTAACTTTTGTTATTTTTAACTTTTTCTTTTTTCCATACTTAAACTCTTATTTTTGATGATTTAAATCAGCTCTAAGTCTTAAGTTCTCGCAAGGTGCATAACTCCACACCCACCACCCCTAAATAGCCAATCAATACCTGTCCTGACTCTCGCCAACTCACCCACCCCTACTCCTCAACAACCACTACTTAAGGGCCTGCAGAACTTTTCCAGTCCACTGCACAGACGGTCACGTATGTAGCTGAAAGCAACATGGAAGCATTTCATCATTACTGGGGATAAGCCCCTGCCGGGGTTAGGAGCCCCAATAATCCAACCTCTAGCGAGTAATTAATTGAGAGTTTGCTCTGAAATAAAAAGCGTCTCGCTGATCTAGAGGATTTGTTATTAGTGAGCTGTGTTATTGAGCTCGCTGTTTCTGTGCTATACTATAGCTGTTTTGCAAACTGTGTTTATTGTGCGTAAGACTTGCATTTACGCTGTAAGTGACTGATTATTGCTGGATTGTATTTATCTGAATTTGTTACTCTATCAATTATCCTGTAAATAACTGTAAATAGCTGTAAATAAATTTGTGCTGTCCTCAAATAAAGTCCATTCAATCCGAACCCACTACGCTAAAAAAAAACGTAACAACTGGTGTCAGAAGTGGGATTGAATGGTAAAAACTAGAGCAATGGATGAAGCAGATAAAATAAAATTTGAACAGCTTTTTGTTTTCATTAAAGAAATGAAAGAAGGGCAAGAGAAGATGGAGAAGAAGATAGAACAAGGGCAAGAGAAGATGGAGAAGATGATAGAACAAGGGCAAGAGAAGATGGAGAAGAAGATGGAACTAGGGCAAGAGAAGATGGAGAAGATAGAACAAGGCCAAGTTAATATTGTTGAAGCAATCAACACCAAAGTGGATGCTTTGGCTTGAAAAAGTTCAAGAGAACGATACGAAGATTCGAAGTATTCAACAGAGTTGTGAGCAGAATGTTGAAAAACTCCGTAGTTTTGAAGAGAAGTTTGAAAAAGTGGACGAAAGATTCAACGGATTTGAGGAAAAATTTAAGAGAATGGAAAGTGTACAGGTAAAAGCTGAAAACCAATCCCCGATTGTCCGAGAGCCTGAAATAGCTCCACCTGTGCCTAATATTCCCAAACAAGCATTAAAGTGTCCACTTACGACGGAAAAACATCATGGCAAGTCTACAAAACTCAATTCTCCATCGTCGCAGAAGCCAATGGTTGGGATCCAGTCACGAAGGCTCGTCAACTGGCTCATCACTACGGGCTGAAGCTGCTGATATTTTAAGAACTGTTCCCGAAGATCAACATCTGGACTTTGATGTTCTTTCAAACGCTCTGGAGTTGCGATTCGGAGAAAAATGCCTCAAGGACTATAGCCGTTATCAATTAAAGACTCGGCAACAACGATCGAATGAAAGCCTGCAAGAGCTTGCAGCAGATGTAGAGAGGCTCTCCCATCTTGCCTTCTCCGGCTGTCCTGCCGAGGTACGGGAAACACTGGCCCTGCAGTATTTCATCGACGGTGTGAGGGATCCAGAGATACAAAAATCCCTGCGAATGGCTGAATTGAAGGATTTAAAATCAGCTTTGGTTTATTCAATGAAGTTTGAAGCCGCTCAGCAAGCTTCACGGAGGGATCGCCACTCAGTAAGAGGTACTACGGTTCAATATGCATCAGATTCTTCGATGCAGAATCTAACTGAAATGATGAAAACAATTTGCTAGTTTATCCGGAAAGGAGATGAAAGGCCCAACAAACATGGCCAGAGAACTGTGAAATGTTGGAAATGCGGTGACGAGGGCCATATTCAAAGGAATTGTTCAGCCCGTTTAGATAAACGGGCTAAAGATCCTTCTCAAAACAACCAGGAAAACTAGAATTTGGCGGTCTGGCGGGGCGGAGGTTGCCAGATGAAGAAAAGCCCCATTTTGGAGTTTTGCAGATATCTTCCAGAGGCGGCGGTGAAAATGGTTTATTTGTTGAAGCCTTCGTCAACGGAACTCAGTGCCAAATGATCGTTGACACCGGAGCCAGCGTAACTATCATGCGAAGAGATGTTGCAGAACAACTAGGAAGGAAAATTATCTGGACACCACCCTGCGTCACCCTCCAAACGGTCACTGGTGACAAAATCCCGATTATTGGAAAAATGAATATTGCGATTACATTTGGGAATGCTACTTATGACCATGCCGTTTACGTAGCTGAAATTACAGATGATTTTATACTTGGACTGGACTTTCTGAAGAAATATGATTTTGTTATTGACTTTAAAAATATCTCCCTGCACTCCACATCATAAGTCGTGACTCTTTTCCATTTAGGTTCTTGAGGACTAAACACCTGCCATCGGATTTTTGCTTCAACAGACTTTGTTATCCCAGCTAGAAGAGAAATATATTTAGAGGGATCTACTGGCGAAACGGAGAATTTCCGGTTTGGTGTTGTTGAATTTTCCAGTGAAGGGAGTCTTCCAAGCGGAACGATGGTGGCCTCCAGTCTTGTAGATCTCTCCAAAAAGAATGTACCCATCAGGGTTATCAATGTCAGTAATAAATCAAAATTAATTAAGAAGGGTGAAGTTCTAGCTAAATGCTCTCCAGTTACCTGTATCGAGAAAAATCCCTGCTTAACATCAAAGGAGTCTTCCAACTGTTTAAGCCTGGAATTACTTAAAGACACTGAATTGAAGGAAAAGCAAGGAGTCGAGGCAGGAAGAGTTATTGATGAATTTAAAGACTTATTCTCCCAAACAACCGATGATGTCGGGGGAACAAAGTTAACGCAACACCGAATAAATACTGGAAATCATCCTCCAATACGACAGAATGCCAGAAGATTGCCATTTGCCAAAGTAGATGAGGTGAATGATTTATTAAATGATATGCAAGAAAAAGACGTCATTGAACCTTCGTCTAGTCCTTGGGCCTCTCCCATCGTTTTGATCTGAAATCACGAAGAAAGATTCGTACCCTCTTCCTCGAATCGATGATACACTGGATGCACTCTCCGGGAACGAGTGGTTCTCCACTCTCGATCTGAAGAGTGGATACTGGCAAGTGGAGATCCATCCTGACGATCGTGAGAAAACAGCGTTCACAACTGGAGGACATGGACTGTGGCTATTTAAGGTCATGCCTTTTGGCCTTTGTAATGCGCCAGCAACTTTTGAACGCCTAATGGAGACAGTTTTAAAAGGACTTACTCCAGAAGCCTGCCTCATTTATCTTGATGACATCATCATAGTCGGACGGAATTTTGAAGAGCATCTTTGTAATTTAAGAAAGGTTCTGGATAAATTAAAAGATGCCAACTTGAAGTTGAATCCATCTAAATGTCGTTTGTTCCGTCATGAGGTAAGCTACCTTGGACATATAATTTCTGCAGTGGGCGTCCAAACAGACCCGGAAAAAGTGTCAGCAGTTAGAGATTGGCACCGCCCTGAAAATGTGCATGAACTTAGAAGCTTCTTGGGCCTCTGCACATATTACAGGAGATTTGTTAAGGGGTTTTCTTTGATCGCTAGACCACTACACAGGCTAACTGAAAACAAACAAAAATTCTTGTGATCGGATGAATGTGAAAGAGCATTTAACGACTTGAAAGAAGCCTTGACATCGGCTCCCATCCTGTCCTATCCTGATCCTGAAAAACAATTCATCCTGGATACAGATGCAAGTAATGAGAGCGTTGGAGCAGTATTGTCTCAGGAAATCAACGGCCATGAACGTGTCATTGCATATTGGAGCAAGTGACTTTCGAAATCAGAACGAAATTATTGTGTCACCAGGAAAGAATTGCTCGCTATAGTAAAGGCCGTGGAGAATTTTCATAGTTACCTTTATGGAAGAAAATTTCTGCTCCGAATGGACCATGCATCTCTGGCTTGGCTTTTAAATTTCAAGAATCCGGAGGGTCAGATAGCCAGATGGATACAGAAACTTCAAGAGTACGACTTTGAAATTAAACATCGAAAAGGGTCGTTGCATGGAAATGCAGATTCCTTATCAAGAAAGCCCTGCTCCGAGGGTTGTCGCTATTGCTCCTCTACTGAAAAGAAATATGGGCTTGTTACACCAACTGTGCGCCAAATCGCAGGAGCCGTCCCAACTCAATCTGATCCCTGGAGTGATGAAGAGGTTAGCAAAGAACAAATAAATGATCCTGGCATTAAACCGATTATGGAATTTATGGAATCAAACAATTCAAGACCTGACTGGCAGGACATTTCAAGTCTCAGTACTGGAACTAAACGTTATTGGGCTCTCTGGAATTCACTCGAAATTAGAAATGGCATCTTGTATAGAAAATGGGAGTCCGAAGATGGGAAGTCAGTTAAGTGGCAACTTGTACTTCCCCGATCAAGGATAAACCAAGTTCTGAAGGAATTACACAGCAGTCATGCAGGAGGCCATTTCGGAGTCATGAAGACAATTCATAAAGTCCGGGATCGTTTCTATTGGAACAACTTGAAAGATGATGTTCAAGAATGGTGCAGAAGATGTGATGAATGTAACGCCCGTAAAGGACCGAAAACACACAGTCGTGGTAAGTTACAGCGGTATAATGTAGGTGCACCATTTGAGAGAGTCACCTTTGACATCTTGGGACCTCTTCCTCGGACGGACAATGTAAATAGAAACATTCTAGTCGTCATGGATTATTTCACGAAGTGGCCAGAGGCTTATCCAATTCCTGATCAAGAGGCGACTACTGTAGCAGAAGTCCTACTTCAGAACTGGATTTCCAGATTTGGAACACCTCTTCAGCTTCACTCTGATCAAGGGAGGAATTTTACTTCTGCTGTATGTCAAGGACTCTGCAAACTCCTTCGAATCGACAAAACTCAGACAACACCTCTTCATCCCCAATCAGACGGCATGGTAGAGAGGTTCAATCGTATTATTCTAAATAAACAATCTTTTCGTTTCGAAAAACCAACAAGATTGGGATCAGAAACTACCCTTGTTCCTGCTTGCTTATAGAAGCGCGGATCACTAAACGACTGACTTCACACCATCCAAGATGCTCTTTGGACGGGAACTTCGACTGCCCTGTGATCTTCTGTTCGGGTGTCCTCCGGATACGCCTTCTTCGCCTGTGGATTATGTTCAAGACCTCCAGGCCCGTTTAGAAAACGTACACAGGTTTGCCCGAGATCGGATCAACATAGCGACGGAAAAGATGAAGACCAGGTACGACACGAAAGCCACCGGATATGAATTCAAGGAAGGTGACAAGTATGGTTCTGGAACCCCGATTCGACGAAAGGGACTCTCTCCGAAGCTGCATTCTTCCTGGGAAGGCCCTTATACAGTCCTGAAAAGACTGAATGACGTCGTGGTTCGAATAAGAAAGTCACCGAACTCAAAACCAAGAGTAGTACATTACGACCGGCTAGCCCCTTATTATGGTGATTTGTCAAATACTTAGTTGAAACCATGGTTTCCTCATTTATGTAAATATGACCTGTATATTTGAAAATAGTGTTCTTTATGTTAATTCTTTTTCAATGATTATGTCTGAAATTTTGTGTGTATGGTATTGTTACTTTTGAGTGTCTTCTGCTCGGGGTCTGTACTGCCCGGGACGTGCAGTCCTTGAGGAGGGGGCAATGTTACAAGCGGGCGAGCGGCATGGAAAACTCGCCAAAGTTGGCGACGTTTGGCGAGGAGCCTCGCGCCAGCTCGATTGGTTTGGCGAAAGGAATAGTCTAGTAGCCGCTAGATTGTGCGCGTTGTTTTGAGAATTTTCACGAGATTCAGGTGCACGTGCTTTTCGGCTATATAAAGACGAATAGCCGGAGCGAGTAATTAATTGAGAGTTTGCTCTGAAATAAAAAGCGTCTCGCTGATCTAGAGGATTTGTTATTAGTGAGCTGTGTTTGCGTTTGCTGTTAACGCTGTGTTATTGAGCTCGCTGTTGCTGTGCTATACTATAGCTGTTTTGAAAACTGTGTTTATTGTGCGTAAGACTTGCATTTACGCTGTAAGTGACTGATTATTGCTGGATTGTATTTATCTGAATTTGTTACTCTATCAATTATCCTGTAAATAACTGTAAATAGCTGTAAATAAATTTGTTTGTGCTGTCCTCAAATAAAGTCCATTCAATCCGAACCCGCTACGCTAAAAAAAACGTAACAATATTCTTCTTCAAGCTTAGAAAACATAGGCTGCTGGATATAATATTTAACAATAGAAAGACAACCTTTAAAAAACTAACAAGAATGATAACCATTCGTCTCCGAGATGAAGTTTATTTAAAATTAATTTAAAAGCTAATTTAAATAAAAGCAAACCACCTGCAGATGATCTCATAACTCTTATTTGTCAAGTAGGATAAAAATATTATTTATTTATTTTCGAAGCAATCTTTACACATATATGCGTGATGTTCTCCGCACATTGCTCTTGAATATAACAAACAAAAATTGTGTGTCATTCTGAGCAAATTATTCGGGCAAAATGAACAACTTTCTCTTTTTAAAATTTCGGATTGTTCAGGTCGTTGAATGTTTAAATTCAATTTTAGAAGTTCACTTATAATAGTCCTGGTTGATCGGGGCAAAGTTGATATGTTGAGACGGTTCTGCATCCACGGAGCAAGAAGAACTTCAATAAAATCTTCATCATCCGATTCATTCTCAGAAGTAGAATTATCTTCTTCACTTAATTCTTTCAATAATTCACGGATAGCTTCTGGCCTACCCCACAAATTTTCACCGTGAAAACGCTTCTACATCTCCAAACTTACACACAAATACCTTCTTAACACTAACGGGACGGATAATCATTCGTCTCTGAGACGACTATTGTTCTGGATATACTGCGAGTAGAAATATTTCGGGGAAAAGGAATGTCCTCATCTGTAGTTCCCAAGGTCTACTGAGTAAAACGATCCATTTACCGTTATAGGAGAAGAATAGTCAAAGTTATTTCGTAAGCGTTTGTCCGGGAGACAAATGGTCAGCATTCTAGGGCTAATGTTAGCGTCCTAGTAGCATAAATACTACATTGGTAAAGTAAATGACAATAGAACAGAATATCTATAATACAAACCCGAAAGGTATTTTTTTCTATAAAAAAACTTTTTAATTCCTGTTTTTTATTAATTATTTTCATTCCGTTCGATCGCCAAATGATCAATCAAAAATAAAAGAATGGTAAAAATTAATTTTTTTTTTACTCTCCCATATGATTGAAATCTATTTAACACTTTAGTTTCTATAAACTTTTACTAGAACTAGATTCGTTTTCTTAAAAATTATCAATTTTCTCCCTTTGGCCCTTATAACTACTCAATATTTCTAAACAAACATCTCATGCATATTAATATATCTTCTATATTGTTTTACAAATTTCTGACTCCAAACACGTTTTCAACGATTACTTTACACAAGCAATCTTTATTACAAGACAGACCACCGAAATACTAAGCCGGCGATAATCTTTTTTCTTCTTCTTTCAACTCTCGAAAGATTTAAAAATACTATATTCTTTCAGACAATAATTCTTTTTTTATAACTATAATCTCGCTTCAATTGACTTTTCTTTAAAAGTTTTGGATAAGGATTAGAAATTAAATATCACTTACCTTTTTAAGATTCAAAAGCGGAAGTAAGTAGGAATTATCTAGGGAGATTTTCTTTTTACCTCGAATCATGATAAATTACATAAAATATTCAGATTTAACAAAGAAAACGATTAATTTTCCGAGGGGTTTTTTTTATTATTATTTTTATTTTTTAATGAATCATATATTTGTTTGAACATTTATTTTCTGAGAATAAATTAGTCTAAAGATTCAAAATAATATAAGTCGTCTGGTTTGAATGTTTTTCATAAATATTCAACATTAAAATAGAGGTAGAACTAGTTTCATCTTTTATAAATTGTTGAAAATAAAACTTAAATTGTTGAAGATAAATATTAATTTAGACTTTCTTAATTAATTCCTAATTTTTTTAACAAAATCCATGTATCTGTTAATAATTAAAATCACTGCTTCCTTTAATTTATTTTTATCATTAATTTTTTGAAATGTGAAAGGTTGCAAAGTATTTTACATTTTGAGAACTGAATGTTATTCTTAAATATATATATGTTGTTTCATTATTTTAGTAGTAGATTATCATAAAATAAATGAATTACAAAAATCTAAAACAGACGATTGCTAAAAATATCAATAAGATAATCTAAGTTTTAAATTAATCTGAAACTAATTTTTATTATTTTTTAATTAAAAAGGACCTGATTATATCCACTTATTTTTCAAACATCATAATATAGATTTCTTATTTTCCTTATCAATTAATTTTTCTTACTCTCACTTTTTGACAAAAGATGAATTTTCAAAAAATAACTTGAGCAACTGAAGTATATCGAACCAATTTATGTTATAAGCATTCATGTTTAATTGTCAAAAAATTTAATTGTTTGAAAAGTCAAAAGAACTGACATATAATTATTTTTATGTCATCATTGCCAAAAATTAAGAGAATAAAAGGATTAAATTTAAAAGAAAAGATTTCAATACCTTGCAATTCTAATATTCTCAATGAGATGTATAAATTAAATTTTAAGGGCAAAATTTTCTTTATCTTAATTCTCAACAATTCAAAATGATAATCCAGGTTTGCTTTTCTAAAAAAGACAGAGTTTAGAATAATATTTTCAAAAATAAATTTAAAGATAATTTTGCTCCCCAGGAATCAATTATAATAGCTTCAGTAAATTGTATAAAATGATAATGTTCTTCACAAATTTCTTGAGACTATTAAAAGAAAATATTGCTTCGGGTTTATTTAACCGTTATTCACAGCTTGCGTAGTTTAAAGGAGTATTAAGTTTAATATATATGCTTCATAATTTTTTGAATAAGTATTTCCAAAACTTATTCCCCTGGCCTGTCGTCTTTTGTTCTGATATTAATTTACTTCAATTCCTAAATTTCTTGTTTAGGTAAGATTATATTCTTACTTTGAAAAAAGAGAAATATATTTCTTATTAATCAGTTTTTGAATAAGCGTTTTCAAAACTTATTCCTTTGCTTTGTCGTCTTTTGCTCTGATATTAGTTCACATTAGTTCTTAACTTTTTTCGTAGTTAAAGCTATATTCTTACTTTGAAGACAGGGATTGAGATAACCTATTTTAGTCATTAAACCAAAAATACAATTTTATTCAAAATGATTATTATTTTTAATTTTTAAATAT
The DNA here is from genome assembly GCA_026289955.1 of Argiope argentata. Lineage (NCBI taxonomy): Eukaryota > Metazoa > Arthropoda > Arachnida > Araneae > Araneidae > Argiope > Argiope argentata. The sequence goes on from JAOUZG010040679.1 coordinate 34,512, forward strand.
TTAAGAAATAAAAATAATGTCGTTGATTTGTGCCATAAAACTAGAGTAATTAATAAATATTGGAATAATACCTTGTTTAATATGGTCATAAAACGTCAATGAATTTGCTTGAAAATATATGCCACCTATTTTAGAATGACAATTTTGCAACTAATCAATGTTTTGTATTTTGGAATTTAAGTGTCATCTCTTTATTAATCAGTGTAATACTAAATTAGTCAATAGATTGAAGACATTATGACATTAAGCCAAAATTCTTACACAAAAAAAATCCCCCACTTTTTTTTCTAAAAACAAGGACATTATATTTTTTAAATAAAAAAATCAAATATTCTTCATAAAAAATAAAGGATTTTTAATAAAATATAAAGGACCTTAAAAAAACAATCAAATTACTATGCCAAACAAAAATTCAAAAAGAAAAAATATTCTCCCGATTTTTTGGTAAACAATTATTTCACGAAATAGATATATTTTCAACAGAAAATGTGTGTAAATTTATTCTTAAAAGCTTGAAAAGATTAGGTGAAAATATGTGCACACTTTAATACCTTCCAAACCCTATAATGCCATAATTCTTTTAGACTGCAATCACTGAGATTAACACAGAAAAGGTTTAGAGGGTGAAGATGAAAAGGGTGTTTTAAGAGGTAGAAAGAAAAAAGTATCCTATTTTCTTCTAGAAAAAAAATAAGAGAAATTATGGTTTTAAATAAAAGTGAAATAATCATTTCCAGTTATATAGGATGTTAAAAATATAGCTTTATTACAAAAAAAAAAGTAAAATCACGAAAAAAAAGAGAAAAGCATGAAAATTACATTCTATCAAATAAAAAGAACGGTGTTTAATAGAAATTATATTTTTCCATTATTCTAATCATACTGTTTGAGTTTCTATAATAATATTCCATAA
>JAOUZG010040680.1:0-48768 GCA_026289955.1 Argiope argentata
TGGCAACACACTTCTCTACATTAACTGTCGACAAATCAGATAAATTTTTGAAACATTTGTCCTTGACAGCGTTTATAAAATGTCCTCTTTTTCTTTCTTTTTTTTTAGTTCTAATCCCCTCCCCTTTCTGCTATGAAAAGAATAATAATAATTGTAAGCATATTTTGAGAGGTTTAAGGCTGAAATATTCTATTTCTTTTATTTCAGTGGAAGCGATGAAGCAGAAGAAAATTATACCTGTCTGGGGCACTTGTCCCGTCCCGACAACAGGTAATTGGAAAAATGCTGTCCTTTCACTGCAAAGCCTTGTAATCAAAATGCTGCTTAAAAATAAGCTTTTATTTGTTTTCAATGAAGGAATGCATTGATAGTCATGAAAGAAGAAAGATTTTCTGATTGGCTTTTCCCCCCGACTTTTTTTTATTTAATTTAAAGTGAAAAGTTTTTGCAATCAATCCATTGTTACTATTAGTCTGACTCATGAACACCAGTCTGAAAGAATGTCGTCTTTAGAGGTGACTTTCAATTTAATTTCTTTTTCCAATTGACTTCTCTGGTTTCGGAGTAGACAAATAAACTTTTGTTAAATAGCTAAACGTCTGCGATTTCCCGCCATTTGATTGGTGATTGTCTTAAATGAACAGAAAGTTTCATTGTTCATTTTTTAGCTGTGCGGATCGTGATGTAACAATATATGAATAAACCATACGAGAAAGTGAGTGATTCAGAAATCAATAAGGCTTGCAAATTGTAATTTAACACATAAAACCGCATATAAATGAAAATAGCTTCTAGAAATTACTTTCAGTGATTGTCAAAAAGTAAGCTCACTTCAAATGATTATTCCATAAATAATTAAGAACATACATCCTCGTTTCATAGCACATATTGATCAATTGTTATTATTTCCTATAACATGTCGAATTCAGCGTTTCAGAATCAAATTTCATTTATATTCAGATCGATTAACTGTCTTTTATATAATAATTCTAAAATATTTTTTAAATCCCTAGTGTTTTTTTATTTAGTTTTTTTTATTGATCAGCCAAGCATACTTATTTTACGTCTCGGAGTTTGACTCAATTCATCATTTTATGAAGTTCGTTCGAAGTCTGAGTCCTATCTAATTAAAAAAATCGAATCTTGAATCTTGTCAATCATTGGAAGTTTCGTGAATTTAATAGATGCAAAAATTTATTTCTTAATTATTGTAAATGTTCATATTTAATCGATGCTCCTATGCGAATAATGCTCCATTCAGCTACTAAATAACTGATAAGCCTCGTTTGATGAATGGAAAACCAAACTATGCACCAAATTGGATATTTAATTGGCGAGTAAGTTAATCAGATTTTTTTTATCAAAATGCTACATGTTGCATTTAACCGAATTTTGTAATGAGATTACGTTATACAATAAATTCTAGGAATGCTTGAGTTTCCACTAAAATAAGACATCTTTCACTGCTAGGTTAAGTCTGGACGATATTTTCGTGAACCATTAGTTAATACATAACATGAATTTTGTTGTTGTTGGAATACTACTTAAAATATAATATCTGTATCTACATTATATGCTATAGGCGATGCGTTGTATGCACTCAATTGTCAGTTGACATGTTAGACATTTTTTTCCATTGCATATTTTCCTTATACAAAAAAAGCAAGTACAGTCATAATTCTATAAATATGTATAATAATTTAATATGAATTATTAAAATTGTATTTATATTATCATTTTTTGTGTCAATTATTCAAAAGATACTTTTTGGGGATACATTTAGCTGTATTTATAAAAAAAAAATTGAAACTGTTCATTATCCTATTAACAAATAATAATAATAATAAAATTCTCTAAATAAACATTTTATGTTAAATTTTTTTTTATTTCTCATAATTAATGCATCATTTTATTTGCAATACTATTGTCCTCGGGGTAAAACTTTTTGATTAAAAATAGGACCGTAGAATGCAAGTCAAAAATGTTTTTTTCAACCCTTTGACCACATACCAGTTTACGACACTTTGACCCACATTTGTTATACGTTTACAAGCCAAGCCAAGTTATTTTGATATACTAAGATACCATCAAAGATACTAGAACCATCTCTAAATTTTTCGAGCTAACACTGTCTTTAATTGAGTCATTACTTAAAGTGCCGTTAAGGAAATCTCAATCTTCTATTCTGTCAGTTGATGAGTCATCCCCGTATCCCTTTACTTCCCGAGGTATCTGCCATCTCTGTGGGAGAGTATCAGCGAAACACTGACCGAGTGTTGGTGCAATACCATTTTCTTGTTTCTTGCCGCTTTTTCCTCCCGCGCGTACCTGTTTGTGTAACCTTGGCCCATACCTGTGCTGTTTGTTCAGTGTGTGTTGTTCTGAATGCGTCTTTGTTCCATCCCCCCTCTCTGTTCTAGTTCCGGCAGCTTCCGGAGCGCCAGCAGTCACGGCAGCAGCCATCCGTCCAGGAGAAGGAGGAGTTCCCGGATGCTCAACAGGTCGGGGTAAGTACCGGACTCTCAAACCACCTGTTCATTGTCCTGTCTATGACTTGTTGTCTTGTGAAGGTTTTTGTCTATATGTATTTGGTTATGGTGCGTGCTGTTGCTCTGTTCTCTGCACATTGTTGTCTTTTTTTCCATTTATATTCTGAAACTTACCAACCAATTGAATGGATATTTTTATACTTTTTGTCGTATTTTCAACGCCTTCGTTCAAAATCAGTCAATGAGATTTCGAAAATTTGCTTTATAATGCCCCCTAGATTATATTTCTGTGCAAGAGTTTGCAGTTTAAAACAAACAAAAATTCAAAAATTCGACAGGTTTCTTTTTCTTTTTAATCTTCTTATTTTACATTACATTAACTAATTTTCTTATTTTTACATTACATCTATTCATCATCCCAGCTTTTATTTTTCTGGTATATTTGATATTTAAAAATCAATTGTTGGAAAGTCACGATTTTTGTTTTACAGAGTCGATAAGCGGACATCGTTTTCCTATTAAAATGTGGTACAACCATTTGCAGTATAGTAAAGCTTTAAAAAAAAAATGCTTTTAAAATTGATAATTTATTATTATTGTTTACAACTTTGTACTCCTTGCGCTTTAACAGATATTTCAAACTGAATTATTTATGTAAATTTAATGGATCATCGATACATAACTGCTAATTAATACTATAGTAGACCAACTAAGAAAGAAATTTCTTAAATCTTTTGCACTTTTTATTGCCTACAATTTTTTCTGTAATGGTAGTAGAGTAATTTAATGTAAACTAGTGTAAGGTATAGATGAAAAATAATTTTAAATTTTTACAGACTCGAATTAAAAATTTCAATTATTAATAAGAATTTATTAAAAAGCTCCCTCACTTGTAGCCAAACATGCTGTAAATAGATTATTAAATTAATAAATTTTTCAATTGATATAGAAAATGACCAAAATAAAAGAAATGATTCACTGCTTACTGTAGAAGTGAATTATATCCGAATTAAAAACACGATTTGCGTATACAGATGGATGGAGCCATTGCACCAAAATTTGGGAACAAAAGGCTTGTCTGTCAACTAAAAAAAAGTGCTTAAATGATTATTTGCTTGCGTTTTAGATAAAAGTGGCATGTTCTGAATCACCAGCAGTCAATATTTGCAAGTAGGGTTAAACTATATCTTAAACCAGTATTGTGATGCTTATCAGCTCTGTGAAAATCTGCATACAAATTTGCTGTTCCGCAAAAGTTATATGAAACAATTGGCGCTATTAAATAATTCAAGATATAACAAGTAATTATAATGAGCCACAAACTACATGTCTAACATTAGTATGAGGTAATTTTATTTATCACACGCATTAGTCAAGTTATTTCCTCGCACGTAATTGAACTCTGAGAATTGTTACCCTGCTTGTAAAAGCACTATTTTAGAGTCATTACTAATTTAGTAATTATTTGTCCCGATGATCTCTTATCTTCCCCCCCCCTTCTTTCAAGTATTCTTAATTAAAAAATATTACTATGTTGTAAATATAGAGATAAGTGAATGAAATAAGGTTCTTCATTTACAGTTTTTCGAATACTAATAAAATATTTTTGAATACAAATTGCAACATTGTATTGTGCATTGTTCAGTTGCCCTTTAATTCCTATTGTCTGACAATTTAACATGTTCCATCCCAATTAATTTTTATCTGTGCTACAAAATTTTACTTCCAGAAGCTACATCTGAAGCACATTGAGATCAGTTCCTTAAAAGTATGTTTTTATTAATCACAAATTGTTTTGGCCGTTGTGATAAGAAGAAGTCATTGTTATTTATCTTTTTCTGATAATAAAATACGTTACTAATTAAATTCAGTTTAATGAATAAAACATAACTGTAGAAATCTGTTGTTTGATTAACCCTATCTTTAAAATGACTCTTTTCTTTGCAACTACAATACGCATTTGAATTAGGAATTGCTTAATTTTCCATGTATTTCAAGCTATTTAATTATAATCTTTTTCCTTCTCATACACGAAACTCATATTTATCGTAATTATTTACATATGAGATAAACTTTTTCCCACCATTTAACATTCACATTAACTCGCTTAAGTTCCTTTTGTTTTAATTATCGGTGATTGGTTATTAGAGTTCATTATGAATCTTTTAGAATTCTGAGTAAATTGAACCCAATTGATAAGGCCCCAAAACTGGTCATTCACAGTCGCTCAATGCCAAAGCAATCATCAATGCAGAAAGGGCTGAAATTTCCATGGCATTGATGGGAAAACTGGGTATCCAACTCTTCCTAATTCTCAACAACTGTTTAAAATAGGCCCTCAGCAGGTGAGGAAACAGTTGTTTGGGTTGCTTGTACGAGATGAAGCTTATGGTATATTTTTGCAGTATGTTCATCAAGGGAGGAAGAGGTGAATGAAGCTGACAAAAAGAGCTCGTATTCCTATAAAGACGACAAAAAATTAAATAACATGACGAGGTAGCATTGTAACTGGTTAGCTAAACAGAAATCTCTTTCTTCGTTCCATTTATGCTGTTTTTCAGGTGCATCTTTCATTACAATATTTAAAAACACGAGTGCCAGCTTCCTGGCATAGGGGTAGCGCATCTTCCCCGTGCTCTGGACGTCCCGGTTCGGGCATGGTTGTTCTTCTGTGTTCTACTTGTAAGGTGCGTGAATGTACCCCCCTGTAAAAAGGGACTGTGCAAGCGAATGTAATGAGTGAGTAGCAAATGTTGAACTCTTGGCCCCAGTTGGCGCTACTATAAAACAAGAGATGCCGATTAGGCTTGAATCGCTGGCTGCCTCAGTGAGCTTGTCCATGGCGAGTGCCATAAGAAACAACAACTGAAACACGAGTCTTGTTATAACATTGTGTACAAACCAAGATAGACCACAGTCAATCATAATAAATAAAAATGTATTATTATACATTACTAAAATAATAATACTAAGACTAACCTTAAACAAATTCTTAGCAGAAAGTTGTTATTAAAATATGTCAAACTAAATTATCTTGTTTACTAAGGCATCTTATTGTTCACAGCCTAGGGTAGTAAAATTTTTACATCCTCTTCTGATTTTTTTTCTCTAAAATGTTTGTAGCTAAGTGTTTATAGTTAATACCTATAATTTAGACCTAAATGTTGAATCTCTTTGAAAATTATTTTGCAATTATTATTTATTGAAAACAATCAAGGAGGCGATAGTTCAATGCGGTGACTTTCGGAAAATTTCTCATCAGTGCTTTCGTTACAAAGTCAAAGCGAGGTACCGGAATAAACACGATACCCTTGGTGAAAGAACCTATTTATCCCTCGATTTCCATAGTCGACTCTAATTTCAGCGATATGCCAGTCGATACCCCAGGAACCGGAGTGGATCGCTGTCCCTACGGGAGCAATGAACAAAATTGTCTGTTTCAGAGTGGTGTGTCGACCTCATTAGTTACACATGGATTGAGTTGCTTTGCTCCTTGACCTTGGGTCGGTCCACATATCCCGACGCATATCGGCTTCTTTTTCATGGTTTCCCTCCCTCCCCACCCTCTTCATTAGAAATGTAGTATTGCGTGTCCCGTGCCAGTGGAACATATCCTTATCGTGAGGGGACATCCCTAGATTGAGTGAGGTGAATCGAAAACTTAAGCCTGGTTGTTCTCGGCGTATCTAAACTGAGACTTTCAAGACGTCCCCTTATCGCGTGTGGTTCTGGTTGCATAAGAGAATGAGATAAAAAAAAATTGTGCAGTAATTTAGAATGGTTGGATGATCCTATGGGTGATGGTGCATCCTCTATCAGTGACTGAAGAAAAAATGGTTCTGCTTTGTGTCATTCTTGGGGTTATTGGATAACTTTCTTATCGTATCACTTTGTGGTAGATTTGAGAAAAGTTTGCGGGATATTTTAAATTAAAGTTTTAGAAATTGCTAGCAATGGCAAGTTATCGAAACATGTGAAGCAGGCGGTGGGTTTCAAAACTTTTGGAGACTACGAAGTCGCCAGATATCATAATTTAATTTTATAATATAGTACAACTTGCAAAGGCACTCAAACAAGTTCAAAGCAAACTCAGTTTTTACTTGAATAACACTCTTTGGATTTGTTTGTTTTCAAATTCATAAGCATATTTCTATCATTGTAGTTGGTTGGTTGTTCGATTGATTGATAAATCAAAGCCCTGCAAAATTTTTATTTTAACATTTATAATACATTAATTTTTTTATTATTAACCATTTTATTTATATAATTAAAATTACTTGTATGGATAGTATATTAAAATCAATTTTTAAAAAAATACTTGATTTTGGAACACAAAAGGAGAGTTCAAGCTTGCATTAGTAAGAAGAACATAGGTAGCGAAATCCGGTTCCGGTTACTAGCTCATTTGACTACAAATTTACTACTACCCTTACACTACCAGATATCGAAATTACAAGTCATTACTTATGCTTTCTCTCATACTGAATATTAAAAGTAAGTGATAATTGCGATATTTTAAAAAAATGACTTCGAAGTATTCATGTATCTTCTTAACTTAAAACGTTTTCGTGTCCGGTCTGAAAATGGACCTGGAAACCTTTCTGGTCATGTCTATCTGAGTAACAGTAATTCAAACAGTCAAATCCCCTAAACTTTTTTGCTTGAATTTTTAAAGAAACATTACACTCCCATCCCCCCCACACACAAACACATACTTCCGCATAAAAATTGTAGTAGACTTAAAGCAAAGTGGTGAGTGTCACTTGTGTTTTTATTTTTATTTTCATGATCCTGCACTAAAGCGTTTTGTGCCTCGCTGTATATTGGAAGAAAACCTTTTTGTTCTTAAGTTATTGTTTTATATGAAATCAAATATACTGACCGATAGTTTGTCAACAAATTGATATGAATTGATTCAAAATTTGAAACGAATATACGCTTTTGATGCTAAAATTGTGCCAAATTTTATCCATTTGGTTCTTTAAATCACTTATTCTTTGACAAACGCACATTTAAAATTCTTGTGAATGTGTTCTGTTCAAAACTTAATGGAAATTTACTATTTTTTTTTTTAATAAAAAGCACATATAAAATCTATCAAGCTCCAAGCGTTTTTGAATTCAGTCCACAGATAAAATTGTTTTTGTTTTTTTAAACGCAGGGAGATCAACAGCTTGGGGATATGCAAAAGCAAAATCTCTAATTCAAATTTTTGAATTCAAAATAATTTTCCCTTTACGAGCTAGAGGAATGAAATTTACTCTGTCCTTAAGGTAGAAATTGTAGATACGTTTTTAATTTTGAGAGAAATTTAATGTATTCAATTCGAAAAATTCTGTCTGTCCATCCGTGGGCACGTAAACACAATAAATGAAAAAAATAAAGGAGTAAGATATATTGATTAAATTCAACGTATATTTTTATCTTAGATTTGTAAATATGCTTGAAAGTTTCGACAAGATCTATTAATATATTGGCTAATGATTTATTTAATGTCAATTGTAACAAGTAGCAGCATTAATATGCGATCTTGAAATTGTAATTGTGGATGTGAAAAAAAAATTTCAAATCCAAAACGTATGTTGTGATTGGTTATGGTGCATATATTCTCATACAAATATAGCAGCTTCATATCTTAGATGATTATTATCTGTTTTAAAAAGTATCTAATCATATGAATAGCTTGTTACTTAATAAAACGATTATATATTTTTAACAATGCGTTTTTGCAAATCAATTCATGTTTACTTCTTAGTGGGAAATAGTCTTGAAATCGGCGAAAATGATGTTGTGAAATCTATTAGGATGTGATGGCTTCCGAAACGGATGTTTTATCTCTTCCTTCTGTAGCAGTAGTAAAAATTGTTTGAAAATAATCAAAAGAGAAAATTTTCTCTATGTATATGATTGCCTTATTATTTAATTTTGACTTAAGTATTATTTTGAAGTAAAATCAATGCATACTGAGAGTAAGCTCTATAACTGTGAAAAAATTCGTGATTGTGATGAGCAGCAACGCTTTACTCTAAAAAGCACAGTTTTAAAATTAGGTCTAGGAACATGAAATTTGATATGAGATCTTTATATCAAATTTGTAGCTTTTTTTAAGTGAATTCTATGTGTCTGACCGAGTGTAAATTAAAGCGATGACTGCAAAGCTTAAGAAGTTAGATGAATAAAATCTGGTACAGTTTTAGCATTTAAAGTGTATCAAATTTTGAATTAAATCTGTCAAAGGGTTGTTTATCTGTACATACTCATGTTTATAAATGCGATAAATTAAAAATGCATTAACTAAGATGAAGGCAAAAATGGGTATTTTATCCTACTAATGAAATGTATCGAATTCCGGTTTCAATTGGTCAAATGAATCGCATTTTTTTTCCCACTATAATACGATGTACAAAACATTCATTTTCGTAATTGAAAATAAATATCCGAACACTCTTGACACTCATTACCTTGCTGAACGTCCACAATTGCTGTGCGAGAAGGTTGGAGTATTACAGCCTATATTATGGATATTTATGCGAGAAAGTTTCGGGAAGACCACTCCTCTGGTTGATGCCATTTTAAATTCCTTCTCTCAGTAACTTTTTCTAACATTTTTAAATTTTGAAAATACGTCATAACGAATTATATTAAGTAAAAAAATGGCATTTATTATGTCGGAACATGATGTGGTTTTGGGAATAAGGTTTATGACATCAAAAAAAATCAGCTTTTAATAACGCATTGCCATTGCATTTACAAAAGCTTTGTTTAAAAAAAACTAAGCAAATAAAACCTAGAAAAATGAAGTTTCGAACACGTGATTATATGAAATGAAATAATTAGAAAATGTGACATTTTTTTTAAAACAATGAATTTGAGACAAAGTTCTTTGGATCGTTGGCAATACGAAAGTGATTCGTTCAATGAAGCAATTAAAATGAATAAAAATATAATTTAACTCGCAAGAGCATGTGGTGCTTGGCCGTTCAAGAAATGAGGTTCTGACCTGATACATTGAAATATGCTCAGCAGATTTCATTTTAACCTTGTTATTATTATTTTTATTTAAAACTCCATGTGCATGATTTGAATATGTATCCTCTTTCTTTATATCTTTTCATTACCAGGTAGCCTTGAATTGAATTTCTATTTTATGTTTATCTGAAGAGGCTGAAATCATGTCTAATTCGATCCACTATTCCTCACAATGGCTCAGAATCTTTCCTCGAAATAATGCTTTAAATTTTTCTGTAAATTTTTGGGCCATCACTAGGCTGATATTCCCGCCCTCTGAATGCCGGGGGAGAGACAATGCGAACACTTGCGTGGGAAAAATCGGTCATTTTGCAGGGTCGTGTTTCTGTTTTTCTCTTCCCTTTCCACTCAGCCCCATAAGCACTGACCTGGAGACACAGTTGGAGTGCGGCGTTAATGTGAGTTTCGTGATCTTGCAGTTTTCCTCTGCAAAAAAATGAGAGAGAAGTGAAAAAGGGAGGAGATATTGAAACTCTCCCACCTTCATCGCGTGATCCGAGGGATTTTTTCGTGATTCGATTTTGACGAGACTTCCCTTGAAGCGGCCTATTCATTTTTTGAGGAATTGAGTCAAGTTCTAGATTTTGTGAGCGCATGAAACTGAGCTGCACTCGCCCATGGGCACACTGTAACGCTTGATCGGTTTAAAAAAAACAACGAGTTCTTGTATACGAGCGCTTAAAACAATCTTGTTTCTCCTAAATTATATTAAAAAGAATTTTTGTATTATTTAAACATATTCGTTAGACTCGAAATGTATCTAATTTTTTGTACCAGTTTTGAAGTAGAATTTTTTTTCTTTTTGAAGATATATAGTCGTAGTTGTATTATATGTTCGTGGACTCCACGTTGGAGTAGTAACAGGTCTCAGTCTCGGGATCGAAAGGCTCCGGATTTTTCAAAACCTCCTTCTACTAAATGGGGTTTTCTCGGTCTTGTATGCAAGACTAGAGCACGTTAAACCCAATCTCTTAAACAAAATGTCTTTTCTTTTGTGTGGTAGAGAAATTTGGAAAAGGAAGTACTAGATCTTAAGTGTCGTCTTCATTATACGACCGAGGTTTTTAAAAAAGCGCAGTCCGTCTTAAAATAGCCCTAGTGATATTTTCAAATGAGGTGTTAATATAAATAAAGCGTATGAAAAGCTTTCACAATTTAGTTATTAGTTTAGATAACCACTTCGCATACATTGACGTGTCTGACACGCGCATCGAATGACAGAATTTTTATCTTCAAGTCTGCAATTAAGCCACAGAATTAAATATTTAAATACAAAAAAATCAATGTGAAACGATTTGGTATCCCAAATGCTCAATATATGATTTTAAAAAATCAAATCAACAATAAATTACCAAAATAGGATGAGTTATCTAAGTAGAAAGTTAAAAAAACTCGTATGTCAAGTGGTAATATGACTAAACTCTTAAACTTCTGAATGATTTTGCTGCTTGGTTTGATCACCCCAATAATGCCATGGCAAATTCAAAGAACATATTTTGTAGGTCTTCTGGCTCATGGTTGTACTCATCTTTTTCATTAAACTCAATAAATTATCAGAATCTAAATTTTTCTCCCTAAATTAAACTTCTAATACAATGAAACCCTTTTATAACAACCAGCCTCCTTTCCAAATAAAATCGTCCTTTCAAAGACCTTCGTCGATTTGAAGGATTTTCAGTTTTAAAAAATGAAGTATTTCATAATACAAAGTCTGATTATTTAAAGTGAATTTTAAGATTTGTTTTAAGAAAAGAAAATACTTCATTCGATAAATCTTAGTACAAAAGACAGATTGTGTTTCCTTGAATGTTTTCGATTTTTTTTAATAGTTTGAAAATGGGTAAAATAAAATAAAAATCCATCGATAGCTGTAGAATGAGTAATAATATTATCATTTCAACCAATAATTGCTGAATTTTTAAGATTTTTCTTATTGACGTTTACTAGCTATTGGAAGATTCCACATTTTTACTTTTTCACGTTCTCATACTAATCGGAAACTTTTTGGATTAGAATCACGTCATTGGCAATTTTGTAACAAATGCATTTAGACGTGCGTGGCACGTTTATCCAACGCAAATAGTAAAATAGCTAAATTCACTCATTTTATCATTTTTATTTTAATTAAATTCTAACCAAATTAGTTTAAAAAGTGTAAATAAAAAATTAAAATGATATCTGCTATGCATATTTCAATGTATCATGTCAGAACATCATTTCTTGAATGGTCAAGCATCGCGTACTCGTGCAAGTTAAATTATATTTTTATTCATTTTAATGGTTTCTTTGAATGAGTCACTTTTAGTATTGCAAACGATCCAAAAAAAACTTTATCTCGCATTTATTTTTTAAAAAATATCACGTTTCCTATTTATTTCATTTCATATAACAACGTGCTCAAAATAACATTTTTCTAGGTTTTATTTGCTGTAGTTATAAACTTATTTTTTTTAAATCAGAGCTTTTGTAAATGGGATGGAAAAACGTTATTAAAAGCTGATTTTTTTAGATGCTCGTGCGGATAAGAAACTTTTTTATTTTTCGCCTACTGATTTTTGCTGGCCCCAAAAACCTCATCCCAAAAGCAACATGTTCTGACATGATGAAAATCTTTTTTCATTAATAAGGCTGCGTAAATAATCAAAATATGTCATTTCCAACTCACTATTAGGCTTTAAAACAATTAGACCATTTTCGATTTAACATTTAAAATAATTTAATAATGAAAGAAATATTTCAAGTCATTAGACTTCTCAAAATCGTGGCGGAATTTTACAAAATCTGGGAAACGATGCTGAGAAAACAAAACTTGGATGTCTCTAAACATTTCTCATTCTATTGCAACCTTCCGAATGTTAATTACACGCTCTGATCATTCTGTCTCGATGATCTTGCGCAACTTGGCTTTCTTAAGCTCGATGTTGCGGCATTGATGCAGACTAACCTTCATGTAGCTGTATATTTCGCTCGAACGCATTTATGCGCAACGACCAAAAATAAAATGCTTATCAATAGAAATTCGTGATGGGGAATTTGCGTTTTATACAGTGTTCGTGCAGCTCTTTATGAAAATAATACAACACAATATTTGTTTTCTGGATCTTTCTATTCGAAAATTCTTTACGAAAACCAATTTTTGTATATGGCAAGACCAGAGAGATTGTATCTTTTTTTTTATGTATATCAATTAAGCATTGTTTGCTCATTGATTACCTTCAGGTAGACAACGTTGACTTCGGTAATACGTTTTTGTGGAAATCTGTTCTTTTTATGTGGTAGGAGTGAGTTTCTCTTTAACCACCTTATGGCGTCTAGACATTTCTCTGCAATCAAATTATAAGTGCATAATAAAAATTCTATAACTGAGATTATTATTATCACGTGCCAGTTATTTTTAAGAAATAATCATTCTGACGATGTGTGGGAGGATTCTTGGAGTGCTTGAACTTAATGGTTCTTAACCTCCGGACATTGCCATTGTTTGGAAAAAGGAGTATAACAATTTTAACTATTTAATAAAAAAGGAAGTGCTTTAAAAATATAAATTAATGACTAAAAAATGTAATTAAGTGCAATATAGGGATAGTCTCTGTGACTACCTATGAAGCATTTTAATCTCAATTGCAAATTAGAGTCATTAGATTGAGAGGGGTCTGCAAGCTGGTTGATAAGAAATATATTTTCGTTATTGCTAATAAATAGATTTGTAAATCCATTGAATTATAAAATTTCTAAATAATGTTAACACTTCATCAAGTATAATTGTTCGAATACTCGTATGTCTCAATACATGCGCATCTATATTAGAATCTTTACAAACACTGAACATTTGCTTGAAAAATCTGAAATATAAATTTAGATATTTGTTGCCTGGAGTGATATTATATACATTTAAAAAAAATAAGTACAATTTCACAAAGTTAATAAATTGAAAATATTAACCTAAAAGGAAACATGAGCATGCTTGAAATATTAAAGGAATCTCATAATGTATAATGCCTAAGGACTCAAAATACTTAAATTTGCTACTGTTGCTACCACACAAATGCATATACAGGAAAGTAGTAATTTCTTATTGTCTTCAGTGCATTGAAGAATATGCCAAATAGGTCCTTAGAAGGAAATAGACACTAAATTTGGTGTTAATCCATTTACTTGTGGTTTCATTTATAATAAGTTGTGAAAAAGTAAGCGTAGTAGTAAAGTTTTGTAATGCAAATTGCTATTTGTTCACTTATGTTTTAGTTTTCAGAACTCCTGAGCATATTTTAATTAAACTAGTAATTTCATAGGCTCATATAATGAAAAAAAAAGCCATGCAACAATGATAGTGCATACGCATGATCGTGCGTAAAATCGTCATCCTATGAAAGGCTAAAATAACGCTTATAGTGCCTACAGAATTAATGAAAATGCCTATTAAAGCTTGAAGGAAATGCGATTTCTTTTTATTATTATACTTTCATAATGTAAATTAATTCTGGAACGTATCTTGAAGTCCTTGTTGTAATAAATTATGATCGTCATGCAACGCTGTTTTCTGATCTTATATGAATATATATCATGCCAGATATCCGTCATAGTTTTTATGTTTAGAAATCTGGATCTTTTACTCTTTGGCAAATATTGCCACTTTCCCTAGGTTTATCGAACGTTTAAAACCTATAGAGACGTAGTCGTCATTTATAAAAAATAAAATCATTTTATTCTTTAAATTTTACTATTGCAGTAGCTTCTACCTCTTTTTATGCCCATCAAGTCAAAGTTTTTGCTCAGGCCATCAAATTGTGCCACTATAATGGTCCTTCTGTTTTGGATTCTGTATATCGACATTATATCCTTAGGTAAAAGATTCCTTTTGCTATTTAATGAAAAAAATTATCTACTTACACTACACAATAACGGTTTTATTTGTTTGTTACAAATGCTTAGAAGATTGGCTAATGACGCCATTAGATAATGGCCTTCGAATAATGTCAGACGCACAAAAAAGGATGCGAAGCTGTAGCAGATTTAATGGTAACCTGGGTGCACCACGTGGAGGCTTGTTGCATTGCACTCCTTATAATAACAGTTAAATGGTAAAAATCAACCATTACTTTTCTTTATTGATTTCCTAACTGAATGTAAATATCCGTTTGTAGAATGAGCATTTTTGCTCCGATGAATATTAAAATTGCATTCCGAGACTTTCTTTTTACTCAAAAGATTCAAATAATTGGGAATTTAGAAACTAGCAGAAAAACGTTTTTTTTTTTAACTGTTTAAAAATTGTTTCTTCGCTCGGGTAAACAATCAGCACGTTGTCGAATATTGAGAAACTCTTGCCCGTCCTAATTATATCTTGCCTCGCACGATTTGCACATTTTCTTCCTCTTTTTAAAAAGCGGGGAGGTGAACTTAACAAATGACATGCCATTAATATACTTTACGTCATGCATTCTTTATAAACAACATTCTTCAACAACCTTTTTTTAATTCTTTTTTCTATGGATTATTTTTATTTACTTTCAGTGGTATTTCTTGTAATTTATTAGATTCGTTCACAATTTTTATGCTTTTATAGGAATTCTTTTTTATTTGAACTCGAGCACTTTCCACTGCTGTTTCATCCAATGAAATGTCATTTATTTGTGCTATCTGTTTTTACAAAGCGTATGAGGACTTGTGTTTCTTTCTGAAAAAAACTCAATTTTAGTACTATAACGCATTAATATTTTTTTCCTTGCCCTAAGATATTTATGACTTCATAGCAAAATCGAGATCTTGAATTTCGTAGAATCATTCCCTGGACATTAACTGTGCTCGTTATATTTTTGTAATTCCAATCTGACTTTCAATTGAATAAAAAAATTCACTATAAATTAAATTTAAAATTTGAAAAAGTTTTCTCGAAAAAAGTTCGTAATTAAAGGAATAAACTTTCGTCATACTTAGGCTTATATATTTGTTTCAATCAAAAATTCCATTTTACTTTCAAAACAAACCACTCGGTGAAATCATTTTTATTATATATAATGACATCGTTCTAATCTAATAATTTAATAACTACATTGCTCCACGATAGTTTTATTAACTCTAATTTTTTATTTTTAACATTTTCTATTTATTATCAAAAATGTTTTGTTTTCATCACCTGTTTCTTAAAATCTCATCCCAAATTTATTAACATAGGAGGGAACATAATAACAAGGATCTTAATTCATTGAATACTTTTTTTTACAATTGATTTTTAATCAATAACGGATATTTTATAATATTATTGACTAATTGTTTCATTTAAATAACAGTTGTAAAATGTTTTTTGTAAGTGACTCATCGGAACTGCTAATGCAACTGAAATTATTTATGTTACACTTTTTTAAACTCATTTGTGGTAAAAAGCAAATAATATAAAGATGTAAAACCAAATAATGAGGCTAACATTTGAAGCAAAAGGAGGATCTATGACGTAAAAAGAAAATAATGAAGCAAACATTTTAAGACAATGATACTTGTTTTATGTGTTTATATTTGAGAGAGAGATTGATAATATTGAAAATGAAGTTTACAATAGGATGGTTCTTACAGAAATAATGTTGAAATCTTTTCATTGTTCCTTTCCATTTGTTCTGTAGCGGTTTTTCTACAGACTTGGAATCAGTAATATTTCAATAGTTTGTATTCGAATATTTTTGAGTGAAATGTTTTATTCTTACCAGTCTCATCGGAAGATTTCAGTGCCTTTTTTTATTTAATGAAATGAGATTTAATTAAGAAATTTGTTTTGAAAGGAATGAAGAGAGCTATTGATTACGTATTAAATTTGTGCACAGCCTCTTTCGGAACTTGCTATTCAGTAACTATTTTAATTTGTTTTGATTAATGGACTTTGGGACATCAATTATGCTAGGATTTTCCTGAATTGTTAGAAGCTAAATTTATATGCCTTTAAAAATAATGATTATTAAGTATGGTAACGAATGTAACGCCGCTTTTAAAATTATATAAATCGTGACATTAGTTAGTTAATCTTTAAAAATTAAATAAAAAAAAATTACTAACATCACGATATTTAATTTTAACTTTCGTGATGCAAAATTACAGTTGATGGATTTAGCTAAATGTTTAATCTTTAAAAAAGCAAGTGGTACTTTTTAAAGAAATGTAGAAAAATTATTCAAACTGGCTTACTTTTATAATTTATATAAAATGAAAGGGAAAAGTAGAATACTAGCTGAAATGCCTTCCATCATTTAATTATTCCTTAGTATATTATAGTGTGATTCTAGTACTCATGTAACCTCAAAACAGACTTCAATCCATAAACAAAGAGGAGAAAGTTTGTAAAGAATTAAACTAACATTTTAAAATGGTTAAATTTTACTGTAAAGAAAAATCATCCATAGGTTTTAGTGCGAAACAAAAAGTGTATTGATTTTGCTTTGAGATCGTAAAGAGTTCAATGAAAGTAGATAAATTCTTTTTATTATTTTTATTTTAACAGAGATGCATAATTCTCGTAATTTTAATACATTTTTCTCTTTTCTCCTCCGCAGCTCTAAGAGACTTTCCTCCAGTGCATTAGCCAGGTAAGATAAATTACCTCGCTGTTTGTGTTTATTTATTTTTGGCCATTTTGCACTTTTATATAAAGTCTGAAATATTTTTTTAATGTATTACAGTCAGCTCCACCGCAATGGGAGCCGCAGAAATTCTCAGAGTTCCGACGAGTATCCGATGGACGTTCCGATGTCCATCGAAGACGACGTCCTCGATCTCAACCAAAAGGTGAGTCGAATAAGTCTCTCTTTATTTCAAATGAACTTTGCAAATGTTTAAGTTTATTTCATTATCTCTAAATTAGGATCAGTAGTTTCAAAAGATAAGTTCCAGTGGTGGCTCATCGGTTCAAAAACAACCTGTTCTGTGAAAAAGTATTTCGTGAGAGAATAGAATTAAAATACATTGCTCAAAATACAATTCTGCCAATTTGTTCATAAATAGCCTAACCACATTTAACAGTAATTTCTTAATCACATTTTAGAAAATTAGCGACTTATCTTTCCTCATTGTCTGATTATTAATAAAAGATAACCGAAATGTATGAAAGAGGAATGTCCATTGGAAAAGCAAGTTTTCTATGAAAAAGTTTTCAAAAAAAATTGGAACATTATAGCATTGGATAAAAACCAAGCCTTATCTACCACTAGATCAGCCCGACCACGGTCAAACTCAATGAAGAGATATTCGACTTTTCGCCTTTTAGCGATTGCGGTGTTTTTGAGTAATAGACGAATTCGATGCCTTCTGGGGCTGGTCTCCGATTATCCTCAATTTCTTGATTTATTTTCGTTGTTCATCGAACTCTCGATGAAGGAAAAAAATGTCCACAGAAATTTAAAAAAACAAAAAACAAACTTTAAAAGCAACATCAGGGAATACTGCAATCCTAATAGACGAATTACCATTTATAGATTCAATACTAATAACATTTTGAAATATTATTAGGACCTAAAATTACGGATCCGCAGCTTAGTGCATAGAGAGTCAATTATATTTAGGAATAATTATCTTATAAAGAGACCCTACTGTCTAGATTTTTTAAGGATACAACATTTGCATGGCTTATGCTAGGCGTGTCGAAGAAGTGGATCCAAATCAAGAAATATGTCAATAATTTTTTCACACACATTGTCTATTTGCACTTTCTAAACTTAATTAATTTATTGTGGAATGTCTATACAGGTTCTCGGACTCGTGATCGAAATATGAATTCTCCCCCTCTCCCTCATTGAAGAAAGCATCGTGTTTGCTTATTAGACGGTACTCAGTATCTGATCGTAGTTCAGAATTATGAAATTAACATCATCACAGCTCAGAATATCCGATGTAATCCAAATGACATTCAGAATGAGATGTAAACTCATTCAAATTCAGAAAAGGATGCAATTTTTTTAAATCAAAGTAATGGTATCTTATAGACATTAATCTATACTGAATAATTTAATATTACAATATTAATAAAATTTACAACAGATGTTTTACTGAAGGAAAAGGGTATGTATATACATATTGACAGAATCTTGTAAAATACATTTTTAATGCAAAATGTATCTAATAAATGAAGCAATCCTAAGGAAACTATTTTATGTTTTTAAAGAAACTGATTGAGTTTTATTTTAGCTACTACTGCATTTTTCTTGAACAAGAATTATTATTATTAAGATAACAAGTATTGATAAAAATTTTGTTGGCATCAAAGTGTTGTCACCGTAGTTCGAAGTTAAGTGGTAAAATATTCTTGTCATATACTTTGATTTGGTTATGTAGATTTTTATACTATTCCCTGAAGCATGTAAACTTGAAACAAATTATTCTGATATCTGGTGATGGTGTTGCAAACTTGAATCGTGAAAGCGAATATAGAAAATGTTTCGTTTACTGCTTTCAGAGTAGCTACCCTGTAATTTAATAAGATCGTAAAAGAGTGTGCTTTTACTTCCTGCTGTGTGATTTAATGGAATCTAATTAAAAAATGCTAGTGAATGAAATTTATAGCTTATTTTATGGGTTTCGTTTATCAAATCAGTCTGTAATCAATAAACAAAATACATCACGAAGTATAATTTCCTGTTTACCTGACTTGTTTAAGGACCGGAAATGACAATAAAACTTCCATCAAATATAAAGACGTGAATAAGATTGGCACTATATAATTGGACCTTGTATCATTAGAGTTTGTTCAAAAATGCTGTTAGATATTTTAATGCTTCTATATCATATTTTCAGAAAGGTTAAAACGCATCAGATTTGTCAACTTTTTTTTTTTTCAATTAAAATAAACACCTAAATTTTTCGAAAATTCTTCAAAAAAAAATATTGGATACGTGATATGTTTGTGTATGGATATCCTGAAATTAACTAATAACGATGAATTAGATTTACTGTCCTGTTGAACATTTCCTTTGCTGTTGATTCATTTTATTTCTATATTCAACTAAATGCGTAAGTTCGCCTTAGAATCATTAAGTTACAAAAAATAATTTTTTATTAGATTTGGATATTGACTTTAAATTTATTTTAAACTACAAAAAAAGCAATAAGTTATCTATGAAGGCACATCTTTTAACTCTTTATTTATCGAATTACTTAACCATCAATTTTTAAAATTGTATTTTTGATCTATTAGATACATTTTGGTACAGAATAAACGCAAGAAGAAAAAAAAACTTTTTAGTTAATTAAATTAATTAGAAAAAATGTTATTTTTAGATGATATCTACAGATTTTTTATTGAAAAAAAATGTCGTATTCTTTCAAATATTGTTTGGAAAAATAGTTATACTGTATAAATAGCAGTCGAATTTAAAAGGTATTTTAAAGTACATCGATAAATAAAGGTTTAAGTAATTATTACATTCTCTCATCTTTGGAATTATCGTACGTTTTCTGAAAAATAATGATTCTTTTAAATTTATTTTAAGAAATAAATATTAGTGAATTTTCATTTTGACCCTTTTGGCCTCATCATTGCAAGTTCTTGAATGCTGTTAAACTCGCCTGTTAAAGTAAATAATTTTCACTAAGAGTACAAAACGATCCTGTGAGATAAGACTTATAAGACAGTTTTTATCATTCGATTATTTAAAATTCATCATGCTTTCTTTAATCAACTAATTATTTTTTAAAACAAAAAAAAATCTATATTCTAATTTTTATAGTAAAATAATAGATTCTAATATCTGGATAATATCACTATACATTTCTTTATAACCATTTAAAATTATTTCTCATTTACTTGAATCTGACTTTCTGGACAATTTTCAAACAGCCTTAATCCAGTTATGCGAATATCATTCCGGGAATTATTTACTTTTAGTAACAAACATATGTAATCACTTCCACTCTTATTATATTTGCATATTCCTCGATGGCACTAATATCTAGCTGAAATAAATAGTTTTGGACATGAAAAATTCTTTTTTTACGAACCTTTAAATGAAGCATACCTTTTTCTTTTACATGAAATATACCTTTGGACATGAAATATACGAACATATTTATAATTCAGAAGAGAGAGAACTAAGTATCTAGCTGAAAATTTATTTATGCATTGTTATTAAAAAAAGATCTTATTTAAAATATTTATTTCTTATAAAAATTAATTGTAGAAAAGAACATGATATATCACTAGATAGCTGATAATTCAAAATTTTTATTTTATGCATTCGGATAATTCCATTAAATATGCGGCACTGTTATTTATTTACAAAGAAAATGTCGACGCTTTAAACGAAATTTTACATATTTGCCCTATTTGCGTGCATTTGTTTAGTAAATTCATCAAATAATATCTCCACCAGAAAAATATTTACAGTTTGTCCAAGAAACTCTTAGAAAAGGGTTGCATAAGCAAAAAAGAAAAGCTGAGAACATCATCTGATGTCTAATGAAAATGTCGAACGTAGCTCTATATGTGGGGAATATATAAAAGACAGGGTACATGTATTGCCCTGGTGCTTTCTATTCTTCAGGATTCGGGTAATGGAATTGTTACAGTTGTAACATCAGTTTTCAGATACGTATTAAGCCAAATTTTTCGACGGCGTGTTCCTTTATGGATGTGGTAGTAAATGTTCCATCTGACCCATTGTAGGCCATTATCAGTTGTAAGCATCGATCGGGCGTTTCCTTCAAACTGTAGTTAAAATGAATAGACATAAAAGAACACCAGAAAATCACAAATGAGATTGCCAGATTCAAGGTGCGCACGGATAATCGTCACGGGGCTTTATTTTACATGTGTGGCAAGAAATGAACTTCCGATTCAATGTTTAGTTTAGTTATATTAACGTCCCGTTACAAAGCAGTATTAGGGTTATTTTGGAACGGACCTCGTAATTTTGAACGGAGGTGAGACGTCGAGGACGGCACCTGAGCCGGCACCAGCATGATAATTATATGAAATACTTAGAAGCATTAACTTTTCATCTATTTAGTGATGTATGTTATTTCTCTCTTGCATTTCAATAATTATTTTTAATCAGTTCCTCTTTTATGAATGAATATAGTTAATACATAATGTGTTTAATAGTGAAGGTTGTCAAACCAAATATTCTCTCAGCCGCTTTGTTATCAAAAAATAAATTAAGTAAATAAGTTGGGATTTAAAAATATTAATCCGAATTTCAAATGATTATTTTTTTAAATGACATTCACGTAATTTTATTTTTGTCGAACCTTATTGTTGTTACAAATTTTAAGTCTTCTTTCGCCATCTTAATGATAGACGACAAGCGAAGCGTTCGTTCCATTTCGTCTTTCTCGACTGCGCGGCCAAACTTTTCTTTCTTTTACTCCTCTATTATTCCTTAAACTTTCGCCTCGGGCGAGATCCGGTTGCCCGGAATTTCAGAAAAATATTCCACAAAATGTGCTCTGTGAGTCTGCGTCGCGATTCACATTCAGTTTCGCCGAATATTCTCTCTGGGAGGAAAAGCGCGAATTCTTTGGGACAACAGAAAAAGTAGAATAGCTTGGGAATTCTTTGTGTTGCCCACACACACACTTTCGAAGCGGTTTTTCGTTTCGCGGATTGTTTGCATTTTTAACTTCCTCGCTCGGCCTGGTTGCCACTTCGAATGTGCCTATTTCGAGTCGAATTGCCATCGGTGGATTTCGCGACGAGCTGTCATCCGAACGCGTCTATGCGCTGGTGTCGCCCGATGATGTCGGCTTCTTCGGATAGGCCCTGTTGGGGTTCCACCTCTTTCTGGACCCTCGATCCGGCATTATTGCCAGATTCTTCGGAAACTGATTTTCAACTTGCGGATGCTTTTTGTCTCAGTTCCGAATTCAAATGCCTCTTGGCTCAGAAGGTCAGTTTTGTTTGCCCTTTTAAACGAACTTCTTGTGCCATTCATTTGTTTGTTATACTGTTGCTTTTTGCTTCATTGTTAATGATTTAGTTAAGAATAGTTGAAATCATCTATAATGCCGATTTTTACAGCCTAAAAACGATCTGTTTCATTGTTTTAGAACTTATTACCTGTTAAAAGTAGCCGGTTGAAAAACTTTTTTTAACTTTATCTTTGATAATTACTATTATAACTTTTATAAATCATTTTAATATGTAAATTTTAAAAAAAATTACTGTGCCGTACTTTTAAGCATCTATTTAGAATAGTTAGAATTAGTTAAACGATAATTTTATCCTAGTTAAGTCTTAAAATAGAATTAAAATATTCATTTTTAAGTTTTATTCTGTAGTCTACTTCTAAAACGGAAAATATTATAATTCGTGCTGCCGTTTTATTCATAAAAAAGAAATGTCGATAGTCATATGGCTGTCGATATTCATAGTAATAAATTCTTGCGTCTAAGTTTTTTTTTGGGGGGGGGGGCTGGGAGGGGGGGGATGTATGGCAGCTGTTATAGAATGTATGTGTTTAGATTTCATACGAATGAATTCATATACTGATTAATACTCTTTTAATTTTCTGATTTTTTTAATATTTTTTTATTTACTTTAACCCAATAATCTGAATAGGGCTTATTTTCGAACATCTTTAATGTTTATTTAGTAGATATGTATCTTAGTTTGCAAATAAGCTGTATCGGCTCGTTGTTATTATTTTTTGTTGTTGTTTTTCTGTTTGCTTCGCTAATTTAGGTGTGTTTTTTTTTTACACTTTAGAACTGCATAAAAATAAATTAGAAAGCTCAGATTTAATTAATTTTTTAGCTTTCATAATATCTTGAAGGAAAGCAAATTTTCTGCATCACATCTGTAAATAATATCATTTATTATTCTGTTTTAGTCTTTCTTGTTAGCAATATAAACATATGTATAATTAAAGATGCGATTAAGACAGAAAATCCATATTTTATTGGTTTTTCAGTTCCAGTATTTTATTGAATATTTGCTATCGCATCATTAATCGTATAACAGAAATTATCTAATACCTTTTAACCCTTAAATAGCCTCTTAATAATTGTTTACTTTCAAATTTACAAGTTAAATCAAGTTATTTAATAAACTTGTAATTCGGTACATAGGCCATAAATAATCTTTTAAAACATATTTTATGATTTTTACAGCATCTTATAAAAACTATTATTATCACGATTCTGAAAACTGGCACTGGCAGCCTGCCAGAAATTTCTTGGAATAAAGACGTGAATTAGTTACATATAATATGAAAAAATATATAAAAAATGGAATATACAATGAATTCGCTCTAATCGTGGCTTAATAACTAACCTTTAAACTGTTAGAAATAAGCTAAAGGCTCCTGTTGGAAAATCTATAAATGGCGTAAATAATTATATTTTATATTTTATCGGAATTCCGCTGAATCAGTTTAATGGTTTATGATCACAATTCATATTAAAATGAATTTTTCTTTTATAATTTAAGACATAAAACGTAATCGATTCTCAGTGAATGAAAATAAATGGTGAGTCACAGATTGAAAACGAGATATATCTAAATTGGGTTAAAACGGAGTTCACGGTTCGTCGATTAATACCTCGTTATTCGACATTCCATCAGTCTATCTATCCTTTCTCAATCTTGCCAAGTATCTAGAGACCCCTTTGTTAGATAAAAACCCTTTTTTGTTTTCTTGTCTTGTGTATGTCATTATGAATGATAGTTATTCTGTGGGCTGTTATCACCGATGACCTTCAAGGTTTAACTGTGAATGGGTCAGGATCAGTAATAATAATAATAAATATGAAAAGAGGCATTTGGCGGCTTTTCTTCAGACGCAGAGGTGAAGTCTAGACTTTATCAGGAATATAAGAAATAAATGCCTTGCTAAATTATCGGGTATTTAAGTCCGGCCTTCAGCAATAACAACTTTCTTATCTCTGATCATGGTTTGAATTTTCATTGCCAGTTATTACAGTTCGAAGCAATTTACTTTATTGATTACTCAGAATTAGCAAGAAATTTCATGTGCATAGGGTTCAGAGTGGGTTTAAAGTATACTAATTAATGTTCCGGCTGTAAGCTTTAGAATGGTGGATTTTTAAGTGTTATCACTTCTAATTTTTTTTACTTTCTCGTATACATAGAAAAACGAAAGTATAGGGATGGCTTTCTGGCCCAGAGGTAGCGCGTCTTCCTCATATTTTGGGAGTCCCAGTTCGAGCAAGGTTGTTCTTCTTTGTACTATCTGTCGGATGTGTGACTTTGTCCCCCTGTAAAAAGGGGCTGTGCAAGCGAATGTGATGAGTGTGTTGCTTAAGTCGTACTCTTGGCCCTAGTAGGCGCTACTTGAAACAAGACACGTATGTCTTCGGCTTAAAATTTGCTGATGTATGAGCGGGGCTTGTCCGTGGCAAGTGTCATAAGTAACATCAACAACAAACTATAGTAATCATTAAAAAAATTCAGATTTTGATCTATTTCTACGTTTTAGACTTCCCTGAGTTCGAAAAACAATTTTAGAAAATGTCTCTATATCTGTCTATGACAAATATGACTCAAAAGCAATTTAATCTATGAACGGTGACTAAAATTTGGTATGCGGTCTTTACACCAAATGTGTCGAAGTCAATTTTGAATAAAATATGTTCAGAGGAAGACCGACTGTCGTCCAGCTTTTCGAATATAAGTTAACACGATGATTTCTAAATAAACATAACTTGATAGAGAAAATTTGGTACACAAATTTAACATCTGTCAAATTTTGAGTCAAATTCAACTACGGGCTAACTGTCTGTCGGTCTGTATTTATAAACATTTAAACGCGATAATTCAAAATTTCGATGACTTTAAATATATTACATTTGGTACGAGTTTTCGTAACTACAAGGGCAATTTTTCATCCAAATTTTTTGAATTGGTTGAGAAAAACTTATCTAAAACTCAAAATCGTTTTTTCGATATTGTTAAAGCATGTCGAAATTAATCGCCAAATAACTCGCCAAGGATGAAATCATAAATTCAGTAAAATTGTTAAATTCACTCCAAAAGTTATTTCGTTGTTGTGCGCCATTGCCATGGCATTCTCTAGCACGGCAAGTTTGTAAGAGAATTTGCGAAAAAGTTTTGGAAAAATCAGTCTCACTGGTTTCCCCTCCTCTGAATAAAATAAATTTATTGTATATACGCATGTCAGTTTTTTGAAAAATGGGAAATAATGAACCATTTTCGAATTTGCATCAGAAGAAAATATCTAGATTTCTGACTTTGAAAATCATGTGGAATTTTCTTATTCCTCAATTTCTATAAAAGTTTCAAAAGTGATCATTTGGTTACAAAGAAAAATATAATAATAATAACTTTGTGTCCAAAAGTTTGACGAGTCCTTAAAATCGTGGTTCTACTTTGGAATTTAATTTCTTATATTATCAGATTTTTAAAAAACTTGACTTGAATTCGGAAGATTTTACATCACATATCATTAAACTTGTAGCTCAGAAATTATGGCAGACAACATCGCTTCTTTTTATCTTACAGAACTTCTCTTTAAACTGGACCTTTAAATACCGAATCATGTTGCCATCAATTTTTAGACTTCATTTATGCACTAGTAAGTTTCCTTGCAGAATAATCCTATGAATCAATGAAAAAAATTTAATTAATAGAAATATATTACTTTAATTATTAATTAAATATTTTTAATTCCTACTTTTAGCTTACATTAACTTCTATTTAGGTTACATTGTCCGTGTTCTTTTAAAGTCCATTGTCTATGCGACTGAATGATCGTTACTCTATATAGTTTCAGCGCCACTTTAAATTTATTAAGAGGAAGGAGGGTAAATATTATCGTGTTTGTATCCATGCCACATTAGGTGTTTCTACATCAGTGGACTTGGTTTAAATTTAAATCTATTATTATTGCTTCAAAATGGGTTATTAATCAATTTTTTTTATTCGGTTAATCAACATCAGTCTGATTAATAAATTTAATTTTCATTAATTCGATTAGGTCAACTATTTCTTTAATGTTTAACTTTAGTTATAAGAATATTAAAACAACGCGCTAATACTTTTTTGACTATGATTCTTTTTATTAATTATTTATGCCATTCTTAAGGTGTGTTTTTTAACATTCTATTGATCCCATATTATCATCATTACGAAAGAATCTGTAATTAAATCGATGATTCTCATCTTCCTTGGAAAGAAAAAAAGCAGTAATATTCCGTCTCTTTTCTTGCATAAAGCCCTCTATTGTGTATTAATGCCATCTGTCTAAATTCTGCATTCACACCGTCATAAACAAATCCGTTCCTTGGAGAGCAAACATTTGATTGATGAATGCAATGAATGAGTTCGTTTTGAGTAGGAAATTGTTGACATTTATGGTCTTTACCTGAAGATTTTTTCCCCCTATTTATGATGTCTCCGCACGTGAACTATGTTTGTCTGCGCTATTTCTGGTTCCGTTTTGTGAAGGAAGCTGGAAAAATTATGACTGCTCGATTTTTTTTTAATCCTCTGTTCGTGCAGCAATTATAGTTTCGTATCACCGCTGCTGTAGCATTGGTTGAGTTATAAAACAAAATACTCCAAAACATTGTTTTAGCTTGTCTGATTCATTATTGTTGTGCTTTTTGTTTAATCTCAAAGTATATAACTCGTTTCATGAATGATATCAATAATGATCAAGATCGGATTAAAGCCCTTCTAGGGCCTTTATAGACAAGAAGAGGGAGGAGCCGGTAGACCATTTCAAAACTTATAAAACTAATTTTTTAAATTCGATTTTAATTTAATCGTTTTTGGTAGTAAACTTAGTTTTAAATGGCAATACGCTTAATTGTAAACCATTTTTTTAAATGTTTTTTAAAAAGGCTACACTTTTCTTAATGCATTCTAAATATTATTTAATAATAGTATCATTTGCTCATTTTTTAATTGTCAAATACTATGTTTTTTGCAATTATAAGATAAAATGATATACAACCAGCAAAAGGTAAATAATTGGCCATGTTACTAGAATTATACTCAAAAATTAATTTAAATAGCTCTTTATTTTCATTTGAACAATTTGTTTAATTATACATTCTTCTGAATTGCGGATTCTTCTGAATTACACATTCTTTATGATTAAAGAAAGTGAAAAATTAAATTGCTTTCAAAATGCCTCAAAAATCTCAAGGCTCATGGTGTCATTAAGTATTTCATTCTCCCCTAATTGTGGTCAAGCGTTTATTTGTTTGTTTGTTTGTTTTTTCATTTATTGATTTAAAACTTTAAAAATATGTAACAAAATATAATTATATGGATTCAAAGAAAATGATGGTGCAAAATTTTAATGCATAGTTTAAGTCATTCCCGTTTAAAGAACGATGATACAGACGTAAATAATATGAAACGTTGAGAACTAAAATAGAAGAAACCACAGTTTTTAATTAGACAAATCGGGATATCATTTTGAAATGGCGGAGTTGGGGTTGGGGGGATGCTTCCTTTGAAATCCAGAACGAAACAAAGTTCTTTTAGCTGCTGTTTATTAAAGAGCAACATTTTTTTAATGTTTCACTTTGAAATATTATGCTTAGCTCAGTTCAACGGAGATTATGAGTTAATCTACTTTTTCTTAGCGTCCTGAACCATATAGAATTGTCGGATTTTTTATTCAATATGATAGAATTAAAGATACTTATCAGTATTGGTATGCTGTGCAAAAAATGCATAGATTCATTACAACTTCATTTTTTAATGAATTCTTAGCTGATTGCAAATTATAAAACATTTCCAAAATGTGAGGTGTTTTCTAATTAGGAAAGCAACGACAAAAGAAGGAACATAAGAAAAACAATATCATTAGGAAATGAAAATTTCAAAATATTTTGATAATTCTTAATATTGTTTTCATTGGATTATTTCTATAAAGTAAATAATATACAAAAGGAAATTGCTATCTGTTATTTGATATTCCTGGTATCTATTTGGAACTGTTTAATTCTTTTTATCCGTGTTGCCATATCATATGTAATAATTTCCAAAACAGTATGGTTCTACACATTTTCTTAGCTTTATGACAAATTTGAGGATATCTATGCGTATAACGAGAAGATATCTTTATTTATTATAATAATTCATTAGAAACATGATTGCATAACTTTGAAATACCCTCATTCTTAATATAAATATAATATATGGCAGGAAATGGAATATTGTTCTGGAATGCCTACCGAAATGACTTTGACCAAACAATCGTAAAACATGCGGCATATGTCACGTACATTTTTTAGAAAAATGTTGAGTTTGCAATCCTTTAGAGCAATTGCTGTCTGTCACGAAAAGTATTTGGAATTTGATATACTGAGTTAAAGTGGTTGTCAAAGAAACGTGTAAACAAGTTAGATCCGAGTACCATTTGTACCAAAATCATTCAAGTGAAATTACTTGTCTGCGTCAAAAACGGGTATCTCTTTTGTGCAGTTTCTCGGGAAAATATGCTGTAAGTATGCTAAAAAAACTCAGTACATTTTTTGACGTTTTTTGCTTGGCCATTCAATTTTATGATGTTGTGTAAGGATGGACTTGTCGTAAAATTAAATAAGAAACATCTTTAAACTAGTTAATGACTGAAATTAATTAAGATAAATAATGACTTAAAAATAATAATGTTGGCACATGAAAATTTAAAATTTACGATCGAATATTTCATTTTATTTCCTGTTTATTTTTTTTCTTTATAAGTGAGACGGTAATTGAAATTCCCAAAGGTTTCTACCGTAACTTATTGAAAAGATTTTTCTTTGAATTTTAGAATCTTCTTCCCCCTTCCAAGTTTCTTTACAAAACAAGAATATAGAATTGAATAGTATTGTCTCACTTCTAGACATCAATTTATTTACCAGTATGCATTATCAATTCATACTTCGCTCATATATAAATATTGAAGTACGACTCTTTCACTTTGAATATCATGATAAAAATTGAAATTCGTGAAGCAAATTTATTGTTTTGATGCTATTTTCCTCCCTTTCTGTTACAGGTTCAGGAGCTTCAACAGCAGGTGGCGACGCTGACTGACAATCAAATGAATACAGATGAGAGGTACATTAAAGTAAAGCAAGAAAATGCTGCTCTACAAAATAAGTAAGTTATATACGTCATTTTATAAAAAGATTTAACGTAATCTTGTAGGAAAATGTTCAAACTGATCTTATGTATTGATTCGTTTTACTAAACATTGGGAGATGTATTTTAGAAATTAAATCTAAAAATTTCAACTTTATTTAGTTATTTCTGAAGAAATAGATGTCGACCATAATCGTTATCGACTATTGCTTTTATATGGTCATATGTTTCATTTGCTTTAAACTACTGATCCCACACGATCGTCGACCTATAACTCATTTCAGGTAAGTCGTAACAAGATCGTGAATGCATAAAGTATATCTTTCCACAATTTTCAAAAATGTGATGTGGATAAAATCTTCAATGAATCACAAATTAGAATTTAAAGAATAGAATTCTTTTGTTAAATTACATTAATAATAAATACTTTTTACCTTCAAGAAACCTATTTTTTTGCGACAAAACTTCTTTTAAAAAGAACATGTGCTGTTCATCTATGGAAAAAATTCTAAGCGCCGAAGATTGAAGTGGGACGCTATTCGAATTTTAAAAAGTGGCTTGGAATGTTCAAAAGTTAAAGAATCGTTACTATAAGCCATTTTCATTCTAGTCTTATTACTAATATTGCTAACTGAGCCAAACGTGTTTGCTTTGAATTCAAATGGCTGAAATGAATGCAAGTAGAATTCTTTCTCACGTTTGCTCATTGTTATAGAATAAGAAATATACATTGAATACAAGTTTGAAATCCAAAAACTAATTTAATGCTGGTTTGAAAATCTCAGATTTCGTGATTTAAATCTTGCAATTGTTTCAGCTCTCACATTTTTAATTGTTATTTTCATTCGAACACCGCTATCAATTACTAATATTTTAGAATCTCGTTTTACCATTCTCATCCGCAGTTTTACTTAGAATCTTGAAAAAGAGTTTATTCGCATCGTAACTGTCATCTTCATCATGTCTCGGGCACAATTTGCATCTGCCTTTTATCTGGCTATCATTTACCTGATATTAACCTAGTTTTATAAATGGCAGATCGCTGTCGTGTTTCGACCCAGATCTCTTCCATTCCTCTACGGTTTCAAGCTCTGCTGACTCGCCTTATTCTTGGGGAAGTCTTTTTCTGAAGATTGCGAGGAACGAAATCTTCTTGATGTCAGATTCTGCTAGTCTGCGATGCAAAAAACAAAGAACCCAGAAATCAAATCAACATGATTGTTGTCCATTTTGAATGTTTCCGATTTATGTGCATAACCAAAATTGCCAAGTTTTGTTTTTTATTCGTTAATGTCGCGCGACGAGCAGCTTTGTTTCCTACGCACGCTCTACTAGGTTTTTCGAGGCGTATCGATCAACGACCTTTGCTGTGCAAGACCCCACTGGAATGTTTTGGGTAATAGCTACATTCAAACGCTGGTCACTCATTTACGCACAATGGGGTCTCCCTTGGGTACCGTTGGGTCTTTTGTTTACATACCGGGAACTGAATTCCGTTTCGTTTAGGTTAGAACGGTGAGCAGTTCCTTTATTTCTGCTTTCATTTTGTATTGTTGCGACTCCAAACTTTGGTGGGAAAAGTAGCGTTTTCAGAAACAATCGTACTTTCACAGTGAACCATGTTTGATTTTTTTTTATTTAAATAATTTGTTTTTCTCAGTTCACTAGATTTCTATTGCGACTTATCTAACGAAGCGAATAAAACTAGAAAAAAATGATGGGTAGAACTAAATATGCATTATCTTTAAATTACTTGTCAGTTGATGATGATATGGTAAATTTTTGAAATCGGTATTTGTTGTATTCTTTTTGAATTGACATTTGTTGCATTTTGTCAAATTTTTAAAATCGACATTTGTTGCATTCTGTCGAATTATTAAAATCAAAATTTGTTGTATTCTGTAGTACAAACCATTAAAGGCAACTTGAAATTTGGAAGTGATTTCATTGACTAGTAATTAAATTCGAAAATTAGTCGTAGAAATCAAATTTAAAATAGAACAATAAAATTTTTAAACATTTAATTTTATCTTTTAATTGAAAAAATTATTCATAACCGTATCAAAATTTCAGGATTATATCAGAATGTAAAACCAACTCCAAGTTTACATTTTCTAGTTCAAAATTCAAATGGCCGCTTTTTCTTGTTAGTTTTACAACTGTATATGGAAGGATTTATTGTATTTAGTTGTTGAATTTTGTTTCAAAATATTTTTAGATTGAGTACGTCTATCATAACAAAAAATTGTTGAATCAGCGTATACAATTTGTTTCTTCCGGGAAAAAAAGAGCCTGGTATTAAAATCGAAAAAAAATGCTTTCTTCTATTTAAATAACACTCTTGAAAAAATATATTGCTTTCTTTTATTTTTAAAACTAGAGTAGTATTTGAGGTAGTGTCCAACTTAGCCTAGTTGGGGCCCGGGGCAAAAACTTCTTTGGGGCCCCCTCTGCTTTACTACTTTATTAATGAAGATCATTCATTAAAAAAGGAAACGTAACATAAAATTTCTAATCGATTTGGAGGCCCCCATTTATGTTGGGGCCCGGGGCAACTGCCCCGTATGCCCCTGCCTTAGTCAGGTCCTGATTTGAGGTATTATAATGGCTGATAGTATGGAAAAAGTTAGCCTGTTGACCGAAATTCATTCTGAACTTATCTTAGTCTTTCTTGGTCTATTCGCACAGGCAAAAATATGCTTTCATAATTTTACGGTCGCTTATTGCATTTTTTTTTTAATTTCTCGAATTTGTTTCAAAGTATATTTGTTAGGAAAAAGCATGCATTCTTGACATATCCGTTTTGAATTTGGATGTAGAACTTTAATACTCAAATGAGTAACTCATTCTGTAAAATCTGCTGAAAAGTTTTATTTTTACAATCTCTCACTTTTAGCTTTGTCATGCGAAATTCTTGATTCACGTACTTGTATATTTTAATATAAGTAAGATAGTAAGACAAATTGTTCAAAATT
The DNA here is from genome assembly GCA_026289955.1 of Argiope argentata. NCBI lineage: Eukaryota > Metazoa > Arthropoda > Arachnida > Araneae > Araneidae > Argiope > Argiope argentata. Next base: position 32,532 of record JAOUZG010040680.1, read on the forward strand.
GTATTAATTGCGTCAGTGACTCACTTTTCTATTTACTACTAAGAGAATATATCTTCTGTAACTCATTTTTATACACTAATAGAACTTGCCGTTCCTTTGTATATATAATAAAATGTTTCTGTGAATAATGCTAGGTACTTAATGCTTTCATTTGACATATTAAAAAGGAATTTTTAAAAAAATTCTTAGAAGGCAAACGTCTCATCTACTCATTACTTAGAAATTCGTCTGGAACCACCTTGTATATGCTTAGACTCTATTCCCAACTTCTCACATCAATGTTTTACTGCAACTTTTTATTTTCATTGATACCCCCTGCGGCTTTCGAGTTGCATAATTTGAGACATTCGAAAATCGCCTTCTTGTCCCTCGATGGATGATTGGTGGGCGTGTCTTAATGAATCTACCTTCTATGATTCCAATGTCGGTCAAATGTTTCAAGTTCAGATGAAGCGTAGGTTTCTGTCGAGTTTGCCTACAACTGTGCTGTGCGGGAAAATGAAAAAGAAATCGACCCTGCAGGCCTCCAGACGATTGTTTTTAATAGCTGCATTATTATTCATTCTTGAGGGTTGGAAACAGAGGCGTAACTGGGACAATGGGTCGGTAACATTCGATTTCGCTTCGAGGTGTTATCTGAGTTGCTGATTTCATTAACTGATTGATTCATGGTGGATAATCGGTGAGAGTCGATTTAATTGATAGAGAATGTTGATGCCATTTACGTTTGAGATGGGGAATCAATTAAGCTTGTTATCTGCAGGTGTGTTCATCAGATTCTGCTGTGCTGTGAATTTGAAGTCCGAATGGAATTGCGTTAGAAAATTATGAGAACTAAAAAAAATTAATTAATATCCACTCTTGTCCCATTCTCAACGTAATTATCTCATTGTCAACGCTAGTCAAATGACCATCTTTCAAATATAAATATATAATATGTAAATCATATATTTTTGTGCAGTTTCGTGGCAGAAGAGAGAGGAGACACTTTGAAATTTTGAACTTCGTTTGAGGCACAAATGGCATAATTTATGTATAAGTAAGAATAGACGAGACACGTCAATATGCATCTCTACACAAAAGCGAAAAGATAATATTTTCCCCAATGATTACATACTAAGGGATTCTGATAGGGATTTCTTTGACGTGTCGATTTGGGTTAGGGGAATAGAAGTATTTTTTAAAAGAACGTTTTAAATTCGTTTAACTTGACAGTTTTTTTATCCCTTCACGCGAAGCGTGAGATTCACTGATTTCAGAATTTTTAGAAATATTCTGTAGCATTAACTAAATAAAGATTGAATTGGTTCAGAAAGTCAGATAACATTTTAGAATGAAGTTAATATGGGTTTAGTTTTAAAATAAAAGTTAAGAAATCAATTTGAATTTAATTTAGATTTAGAAACATCATTACACACACTTTTTTTTTGAGGTCGTATAATAGCAGAGACAAACGATGATTTTATGGATTATTTCTGCATATTTATATTTAATATGTTTTTTTTTAAATACAAATGGAGATAAAGGGATTTTCTCATAAAACTTCCCCACGGTGCATAATCGTTTCGAGGTAGCATCATTTCACTCATTTTTGACTATCATGAATTTTTTCCCATAAAAAGAACTGCGGATAAATAACACAACACAATGTCATGAAACAGCTTAATACAGGATTAAAATGGCTTATTGCCTTTAAAATGATTATTTAAAATTCATGTATGGTAATGTGTGATTTCAAATGTTGCATAAATCTGAACAGAACTAATCTCGCTTTAGCGGAGAGATGCTTTTAGCAAAGTGTTTGAAATCTTGTTTGCTCATTCTGCCTCCTCTGTCCCCTCTCCTCGGAGTGTTTCCTCGCTGTCTCGGAAGGAAGCTTGTCGCATGGGCTCTGTGCCAGCAGTGAACGCTTTGCTTGTTCCGACTCATGGTTGCTCAAGAGCGCGAGTTCCTCGTATCCTGTCACCTCTGGTTCGTTGACTCCCGAGAGCACCCCAGAGAAAGCTTCCGAAAGATCAGTCACCGCAGTCAAGTTAATTGAAAAAACAAAGATTCTTATAGCTATGGTATGATCCGCTTATACGACTGTGTCGTAAAACTTTTAAGTAAGAGGGCAAAGCAGTCATTAAAACTCTCAGCACTTAAGTATTGCATCTTAAAACGTTAGTTGAACACAAACTTTTTTTAAAGTTTGAGCTGGGTTTTTTATCATGTCAGAACATGTTTTTGGGATGGGTTTTTTGGAGTCTACAAAAATCTGTCGGCGAAAACTAAAGATTTTATTATCTACACGAGCATCTCAAAAAATCAGCTTTTAATAACGTGTTAGAATTGCATTTACAAAAGCTCTGATTTAAAAAAATAATAAGTTAATTACTACAGCGAATAAAACCTAAAAAAATGTTATTTTGATCATGTGATTATATGAAATGAAATAAATAGGAAATGTGATATTTTTTAAAACAATAAAGACGAGACCAAGTTTTTTGGATCGTTTGCAATATTAAAGTGACTCATTCAATGAAATAATTGAAATGAATAAAAATTGGTCGTTCAAGTAATTTTTTCTGACATGATACATTAAAATATGTATAGCTGTCTAATCAGAAGCCTGGGAAATTTTTGATAGCATGTTGAGAAAGTTTTTTTTAATTTGTTTTAAATTACTTTTAAATTAAAATTCCTTTTTATTCTCGAAGACATTGAAATCTAATCTTTTGAAAGAATTATTGGGTTAGCAAAAATAACATTTTATAGATGTTAAATTTAAAATCAATCACCAAAAAAAAATCGGCTTTGAGAGTTGGAAAAAAAAATTAAGAGCGATCTTTCATTGCCAAAGGCCTACGCGAAGTTAAATCTGGCCTTGGTATTTAACATTAAATGTTGGAAGGAAGACCGTAAAGAAAAGGGGGAAAAGTATTCTTTTGCATCATTTATCCTTGTTATGTCATTTGAATTATTACTATTTTTTAAACTGGTATGGCACAATCCCCCCCTTTCGTGCAGACGTCGTCTGTTGCAGGAAACATAAATACTACGCTACACTGTAGCAAACGCACTGTTACCCATAACCGAACGAAGGAAAGAACAAAAAAAGAACAAAAAAAAAAGAGTAAGGCGCTCGTCTCAGCTGTTGAGAGAGGAGAATCCCCAACTCCTCCGATTACTTCTTTTTTTTTCCCTCTGTGACTCACTCGTTCCGCCAGGGCGCGTTCTCTCGGGGAGTGTGACGTCACGACACGATCCATTTGCCCTCGTGTAGAGGTAGAACCTACGAGCGAGTGGCGGGATTTGGAAGTCCTGTCAAACGTGTCCTCGTCTCGTTGAGAACACGCATCGCAATCAAAACAGAGCCGCGGATTAACAGAGGCAAAGTGTGTCCACTCTCCTGGAGACTTCTGTGGGTGACTTTTGGGACGATGGAGTCGGGACCTTGGCCAGACGATATGTAGCAGCAGGGCTGTCAATCGACCGACCTCATGGGTACGTAAACGAGCCCCACTTTTCTGTTTATTGTTGTCGCCGCTTTTCTGGGTAACGACGTGGTCCAGTGGCCAACAGCTGGGATCTCTTGTCGATCGCTGTTAATCGGTACATGTTGTGACCTACTGTTCTGACTCGTAAGCTTAAAATTAAAGAATAAAAAGAACTAGACCGTGTCATTAAAGTGTAAATTCTTTTTTTTAAATTTATTTTTAAAAGATTGCAAAAAATAAGTTTATTTATGCTATTAAATTGTTAGTAGCTGATATCTATTAGTAGAGCAAACACAAAATGTGGCCCTCAGATTGATATACAAACTCTTTTATTTTGTATGAATAATAAATTAATATTTAAAGAAAATTATATTTGCCGCTCGAAGCAAAATGCGAACTTCCAATTAGTCGCTTTCTCCGAAAAGCCCCACCCCCTTTGGCTAAGCCAACGAGTGGTTGGCGATAATTAATCTTTGCTGGTTCCAAATCCGAAATTTCTCGTGAAAACAAAGTTTGTCTTCATTTTATTTTGCATTCAATTAAAAAGAGGTTTTCTAAGTTTTAATTTTTTAAAACGAACATCATCTGACTAGGCTTATCTTCATTGATTTACAATTGAATTTGTCTTTGTAATTTTATAAATAAAACTTATATCCGATTGCAAAATTAAAGTAAATATGGGTAATAATATTAAAGATACTATCATAAATCAAGTTATGACGTTTTTTATTAGTATTATATTTATTCATAATTAAATTTAATATAAATTTCACTTATAACTATTTGTACAAAATGCGTGGTATAATTTAGGTTCCGTGTAAAATTGGATATAATTGATGACAAAATATTCTCTATTAATTATTATTACATTTACCGTCAATATTAAGAAGTTGCATTATCATTTTGCTTCGTAATTCTTGGAGGCCAGATGCAAAGAAACGTTTCTTGAAAACACCAAATGATAAACAAGAATAAGAAGAAACACGTGGTTTCTACCACTTGTTATCGGCGCACCTGGTGAATAAGTAAAATCGCACATGTCTTTCTCGTAACTTTAGATGCAATACTAAATTTTCCCTTTCTTAAAATCATGTAAATATTTTTGAGAAGAGAACTCGACGAAAAATTTTGATGTACTAAAGCTCTGAAGGTGACATTCATTCCCTTATTGCTGAACAGTACTATTTTGACTTCCTGGCAGAGAACTTGAAAATAAACAGTGTTTTTACATAAATTGATAAATATAAATCGTTTTCTTTTCCCTTCTTGTTCATTTCCTTGTTGCGCTATTAATCGAGGCTAATCTCTTCGATCTTTCAAAAATTATCTTCTCTCTTTTCCTTTTATGAAATTCATTTTTACGTCTGCATCATCTTTGAACAGTTGTTGTATTAGTTCTTACTCTTTGAATCTTCATTTTATATATTGCATGAACTCCTGGATTTGTCAATGCGAACTCTTTTTTTTAAGTATTATGTGAGTATGAATATAATTATAATTACGCTGTTTACTCTGCTTTTATATCTCTGCTCTTTTCTGGAGTAAAATATCCTACTAAAGGATGTGTGTGATTCACAGATCTTTCTGCTATAAAGACAATTTTATAATAGTTTATTATCATGTCAAAACATTGTGTTGTTTTTGGGATGATGTTTTTGGCTTAAACAAAAATCTGTAGACGAAAAATAAAAATTGTATTATCTGTACTCAATAATGTGTTGCCATTGCATTCACAAAAGCTCTGATTTTAAAAACAAGCTAATGACTACAGCAAATAAAACCCAGAAAAATGTTGTTTTGAGCACGTGATTATATGAAAGGAAATAAATAAGAAATGTGATAGTTTTTTTAAATAATAAATGCGAGATAAAGTTTTTTGGATCGTTGGCACTAGTAAAGTCACTCTTTCGATGATGAAACCATTAAAATGATTAAAAACATAATTTGACTTGCACGAGCACGTGGTGCTTGGCCATTCAAGAAATGATGTTATGACATGATACATTGAAATAAGCATTGTAGATTTCAATTTAATATTTTTTTATATTCCGAATTTATCATAAATATATGTTGTTTATAAAATAACTTGTATATCAATCGTATACCGTATCCCTTGCGTAAATTACGACTTTGTGCAGTCATTAACAAGACTTAGTGTCCATTAGTAGAGTGACAAGTAATGGTTGACAAAAACGGTTTTCATTATTAAATAATCCAGACAAGGTTCTGGCTTTTATTACTTTGAAGAGAATCAGTCAATTAACTTTTTCCCCTCATTCTACCGTTAATTGACCTGAACGCTAATTCGTTTCTAGTTCTAAAGAGTACCGTCTCTAATTAAATGCATTTATCTCATATAATACTCTAGAATTACACTTAATTTCGTAAAGAGGACCGATCAAGCAAGTCTTTTGTTAGAATAACCAACTACCACGAATTGAAAAAGTGGTCTAATTACTTCACTCATCAATATGTTATAGAAGTATGAACTCACAGCGAAAAAGGAAATTATGTATCGTTTCTTCGTCTCGCTTAATAAGCCACTTGGAGATTGTTAGATTAAATCGAACTTCGCATTTTTATGCTCGAAGTTGCAATATTGTAGGATAGGGAATCGCCAAGTGTGGCTTTGGGTGCCGATTTTTCTAACTACGATAATGCATCTGTGTTGCTGTATATCTGTTTTTAAGATACGATTGGATAGCGCGAATGAATTAGGATTCATATTATGTTTCTTTTTAATAAAGCTTAATAACAAATATAATAACGCTTAAAGTAAATTCAAAAAGGGAAAGAATCTATTTGTAAAAAAAAATAGAAGTATGTAATACTTTATTTTGCGGCCTTTTGATACCATTCTTTTTTATTTTGGTTCTGAAACACAGAAAACGGCTTTAAAAAATTCAAATGTAAATTATCATTTCCGAAAATTACACAATAATAAAAAAAAAAAACAGAAAGAGAGAGAGAACTACACAAAATATCGGTCATATTCGGGTAAACTAATTTCAAAATGCCAGATGTCCTCTTTGTCGATTTATTAGGTTTCAAAATTCGAAATTCAGTTCAAATGACGAAAATAGTGACAACCAAATAAAAATACGACAAAAAAAAGTTGGAAAGAGGAGAGTTTACACCATTCTCGCTGCTTCTAAAAATAGCAGATGATTTTCCTCGTATCATTTTACACTGGAGTCAGAACAATTGACTCTTGACTATTGCAGCGTGTCACAAAAAATGCTGAATAATTTATTTCTAGGAAATGCGAATTTTGAGTGGCATTCTCAATCACGGTTATTTGCCTCACACTGAGCCAGCTGTTAAGTCTTTGATTACTTTCCTCCTGTCGCTTTTCATGCTCGCGATTGAAAACATCGCGCATGTTTGCAAACATTCGCTTCTCCAACCTGTAATCGGATTGATTTATCTTAAGATAAATCGTATTTGAGCACTCTTTACTTCGCAAAGGGTTATGAACTTGCGATTTTGTTGCAAAGGAAAATGCTTATAGATGCTTGCCTTCATTCATGAAACTTAACTTTTTTAATTCTAGGATTACTTCTGTCGCGTCTGCTATCTTTCGACTAGGTTTTTTTATATTACTATTTTTTATTTTTTTATCATGTCAGAACATGATGTTTTTGAGATGAGGTTTATGGCGTCAACAAAAATCCGTAGGCGAAAAATAAAAATTTCATTATCTGCACGAGCATCTCAAAAAATCAGCTTTTAAAATAACACTTAAGCATTGCATTTAAAAAAGCTCTTATTTTTTTTTTAAAAAAAAGTTAATTTCTACATCAAATAAAGCCTAGAAAAATTTTCATTTTGAGCACATGATTATAAGATATGAATGAAATAGGAAATGTGACGTTTTTTTAAACAATCAAAGCGAAACAAAGTGTTTTAGATCGTTTGCAATGCTAAAGTGACTCATTCAATAGAACAATTAAAATAAATAAAAATATAATTCAACTTGAAAAAATAAAAAACAAGCACGTGGTGCTTGGCCGTTCAAGAAATGATGTTCTGACATGACACACTGAAATATGCATTGCAGATTTCATTTTAATCTTTTTTTTCTTTCTTTTCTAAATACAATCATATTTCTTTAAACGCTTTTGTTTAAGAAATCGCTCCAAAGCAAAATATTATCAAATTTTGAATTAAATGTTAAAATCTGCGCAGAAATCCGCCTTTCTTGCTGTTCCAATATAAATTAACACGGTAATTACAGAACGAAGAGAGCTAAATAGATAAAATTCGGTATGCAGATATAACATCTGTATAGTAGATGCCTATCAAACTTATAAATCGGTTTGTACTTTCAGAAAAATGTACACGCTTTAATTAAAAAACGCTATGACATAAATATATCGCATATGAGGTGTGAGATTTTAAGACTACAGATGTTAATTATGTATTAGTTATTCTGTCATTATTTAAGATGAAAGGACTGGATTCTACTATATGGCTTATTCCTTTTCAAATCTGTGCTCCAAGGAATTAACCTTTTGTATTCGGAGCCCCTTGGTAAAAACTTTGGTTACTTAACCCTCTAAGGGCCCGTGTAACTTCCCGGTCACATTTTAATTTATCGACATTTTACAAAATAATTATAGCTTTTTTCATGAGATGGCGCATAAATCTTAACTCTATGACGCTGCAAACACAACCAATACTAGTATTCATGCCCATTGTTAAGCTCGTCAACACGGAATAGCAAAATAATTGCTGTGTAAACTGTTGGCAGTAAAACTACGCGAAACCATTTGATCCAATTGAAATTATTTAGGATTACCAAACTATGCTTATGGATGCATGTATATTTATGCATTACACCGATGCACATTGTTTTATGAACTTTCACATATGAGCTATTATTCACAGAGGTGCAAATTTTACAGGCCAGTGTGACTTGAAAGTCACCTAATGATTATAACGCAATAAAACTATTTAAACACAAAAATTTGTTTTCATTTGCATATATATTGTAGGGTTATAATTTCTGATTTTTCGCTCCCACAATATTATTTTTTTTTTTGGAGTTAAATTAAAAATTCGTCCCATAGAGGGTTAATTTTGGGATATTAATTTGGCTACATCCCCGAAGTTGGATGATAAACCAGAAAATGGTTTGAAAACTTTTTATGATGAACGTTCTGAGAGTAATTTCGTAGTCAAATATCTTATGTGCTCATTTTTGAGGCGTCGCCTACAGTTTCATAGTAAACGGGCAAGAGCACCGCTCCTTCTATAAAAGAATAGCTTAATCAAGATGTTAAGCTATTGAAAGAGAACTATCATTTCCTCTCCCGTCGCTGCTCCTTTATTTTAAATCTACTTTTCCACACTTGATGGACTTCGAGTGCTTAGTGATTCATTGTTAAAAAAAGGATATTTGCGATGATTTAAGAGATACCTAACGGGTATCTTGAGTGTGAAAGGTATTGTCTTCCTTCTCTGAAATGACGATAATGCTGCTTCACATCCTGTGACGCCCCTAAATTCTGTGGGAAAGAAACGATGCAACATTTTTGTTGAGTCCGGAGTCATTGCTTATCTTTACCACGTTCGACCCACGCGATGTAGGAGTGAAGTTGTAGGTTACATATGTCCAAGCGCATGGTTTGAATCCTAATCAAAGTAGATGGATTTTTTAACTGCCCAGAATTAAAAGCGTTTCTATAATTATGCGGTATGTTAGCACCTTAATGGTCGTCACACAACTTGTGTGTTATAGCCGGAATAACAGTGAATGTCCGCTCACACAGTGTATGTTAGAACCGAAATAACATTCAATGTCCGCTCACACTGTATAAGGTATTGCCGGAATAACAGTGAATGTCCGCTCACATAGTATGCGTTATAGACTGAACAACTGTTAGTGTCCGCCCACACAACGTGTATTATAGCCGAAATTACTATCAGTGTCCACTCACACAGTATGTGTGCGATGTTATTGCAAAAATTTATATGTATGTTCGCGTATGTTGAACTATTTCGTAAATTTACCTAAAGTTTTTAAAAATTTCTTAAAAAATATTGTCGGCTCTTGTTGATGTTTGACTGCATATATGTGTAGTCATTAAAGGGTTAAAAATCTCTTGAATGCTCGTTCAAGTTTTGTTATTCGTCCCAAAATTACATTCCTGACACATTATCAGAATCATGAGAATTTAATTTGGTTGTTCTAATGAAACTGCATAAGGACAACATCTGACATAGATGCCATCTTATTAAAATGACGCCATTTGTTCCAAAATAGCTCCTGAGTTTCTTCAAAACAGAAATCTTGAAATCTTGTCATCTCTCGCGAATACCTTGGCGATGATATAAACTTCATTTGCAAATAACACATTTGCCCAATTCAATTATTGTGGAAATCGCCCATTTCAAGATTAGTTCTTATACTGCATATAATCTAACTTTTTTTTTTGTTGATTTTGGTTTCATAATACGAAAGAGAGGCGGAATCTATCTAACTGAAGTTCAAAGAATTAGAACCTCAACCAAACCTAATTTTTGAAGCGTGACCTGTCTTTGGACTCGCATGTTTTTTGCTTTTTTAAAAATCTAAATCGGATCGAAACAAAACTAAAAGCCTTACCTGTCTAATATTCATCTAGTTACTTTTTTTATAATAATAACTATTATGAAATTAGTAAAAATAAAAAAAATAGTAAGAAGTTAAGTAGGAAATTATTAATATTATAATCCGATTAAAATGCTGCAATACTATTACAGGTCTTGATAAACGTAAACAGTTTTGTATTTTGTTTTATTAAACATTATCTGCTCCTGCGATCCAAATTAAAGTTACGAACTTAATAGCTCACATTTCCTAACAGTTTGGACGTCCCTTCGCTCTCCTCTTCTGTAGTAAGCGTCATACCTTTACTTATGTTAATTGTAATATATTTTTTTAATTTTTAACCAATTTAATTCAGCTATGTGAACTTAATAACTTTTGATTAGTGAATGTAAAAAAATTTCTTTTCCTCTTTCTGAATACAATTAATCGTACGTGCAACTCTGTTCTTACAAGTTCTTGAAGTTTCATACTGGCATCTTAGGATGGAATTTAATTTTCTAGCTCCTTTAATATGTTAATTACCAATTTTTACTACTTTCTATTTATTTATTTTTGTGAGCTAAATATTTTTGTTATTTAATAATATTTTTATATATTTTTTTTATTATTTTTGCTAGTCGTTTGTTTCTTGTAATCTAATACATTTTTGTTTTTAAATTCTTTAAAAAAAACTGTTGGTTGATTTCTAACATTTAATCTACCTATTATTTTAAAAATATTATGATTGTAGTTGTCAGACAACAGGGTCTCCGCTTAGAAACCCCATTCCACAACAAAATATTCGTATAAGCAGATCTAATGCTTACTAAATCTGTTGAAGCCAAATGCTTGTCTGTAGTTGTGATGCAAAAGCCTGGAAGAAAGATACCAACTCATGTTCGTCCTCGACATCTGATCATAATTTAAAATTAATTCTGTCTTAAAATAACCCTAAAATTGTTTCAAAATTATTGTTAATTTACCGAAACTAAAGCAAATTTAAAATGGCATCCTTATGGGAATATCGTAAAATGTTAACAAAATTTTGTAAATCATACTTTAACATTTTTATTTATTTGTATTAACAACCTAAATTTCTTAAAAGTAATTTCTTACGTCCCATCAGTTTTGTACATCCCTCTCTCTATTAACCTTTCTTTCTCTTCCGAGAAAGTTCAAGATCCCACGAGAATTAGACTCGGCTTTTTAATTTATTCAAAGTTGTCCTTCACTTTCTTGAGTGTTTCTTTACCTCCAGGTGTGCAAAGACAAGGCCATTTTCTCGGATTGCGAAATATCCACATCGGAATTGACAATGTCACACGCATACATTCTTTGCATTTATATAAATAAGGCGTATTTGTGTTCTGGACTTTTAACTTTTTATATCCTTTTAGCATTTGTTTTCCCCAAATCTTACTGATAGATATTTAGCTGTTATTCCGTCTGGTTTTATAACTCATGTGAAAGGCTACAAATTGTATAAAATCAAATATTGGGCTATTTCTTTAATGTAACGTCTTTTTTTTTTAAATGCGTTTTACTTAGGTTTTAATTACTATTAGTTTAAATATATTTTTAAAATCATTGAAAAAATTTTTAAAGATATAAATTTAATTTATAGAGATTTAATTAAAATCGAAAAACAGACGTTTCAACAATCGAAATTATTTTTTTCCCCGAATCAAAATTAAAATTTAGGTATATTTTTATTAAACTGTCTAAAAAGTAGAAACTAAAAAGGATAAATTCAGTAAGATAATTATTTTAATTCTTTATCTAAAATATCGTTTAACATAACCATCAAATGTGAAACAATATGATTAACGTTTTATTAACCATTTTTTTGTTTCCGAGAATTGGTTTTTATTTACCATTGTGAGGGGGAAAAAATTAAAAAGGAAAAATACCTCATATTTATTCAAGAAAAATCGTTCCAAAAAAGGTGCTTTATTATTTGCGTTTTCTATGATGTAAAGTTCTTTTTTGATTACTATTTTGAAAATTTTACATATTTTAAATTTTATTGAAAAATAATATTTTTAAGATCTGAAATTATAAGCATAATAATAAAATTCTGAAATGATTTTAATATACATGCCATTTAAAATACATGCTGTTAAAGTGATTGGAGGGACATATTTTGGATTGAATTTTCATTGCCATATTAATAAAGAAACGTTAGCGAGGTAATTGAAAAGTTTTTACTGAATACTAGAGTTTTAAACTTTTATCATAAATTAAACTGATTGTCCAAGGCTTGAAACGGGGGAGAAGGAGTATAGATGCGCTGGTTTCAAGGGACATAAAGGCCAGGTTAGTGCATTAAGGATATTTTTTTTTAAAAAAGAAAGAAATCTAGGGGGGGACGATAAAGTAATTATGCTCCATGCGCTATTTGCACTTGGAAAATCGCTGATCAGGATAAATGGCAAAAAAAAAAAAAAATTATTGTGTTACGAGCTTCACATCCACTTGCTACATGATTGTGTAATGTTACTTAAAAGTTTTACCGTGAATATTTTTGTAAATATTTTAATTGTAAAACACTTCAGATTTGGCTAATCCTCCCGACGATTTGAAGGTGAAGATGCTAGATTTGATTTCTGTTGCGCTGTGTGTAAAGAAAGGGATATAGCCCAATAATTTCATGTTTATCATACAGATACAAATAACATTAAAATATGATTTAGCGAAATGGTTCATATTATGCCTTCTTTCAAAACCAGAATAGATCAAAAGAGCTTTAGCTACCTTTTTGTAGCACTTGTCAAATGGTTCACTTTCGGCGATAATAACTTCCCACGTACTTTGCATTTTTTTTAGCTTCCCTGTTTTTGAAGATTAAAAGAAATTGGGCGAAATTAAATGTTTTCTTCCTTACATATTTCTTTTTATAAATTATATGAACCCATAAAAGAATTACCGGAATTAATTTTTTGAACGCATTTAGTTATTTATTGTTAACTTTAAAAGTTAATTGCTCTTATAAGATAAATTTTAATTGAAATGCTGCTGTACCTTTAGAATAATGTAACATTCTAATTAATTCGGATGACAAGTGGATTTTTTAAAGCGTTTTTTTAAATGAAATGTGCTTGGTGATTAGACATATTTACGAAGAAAAAAAATTCTAATAGAAATAATCCTCTATTCAAGATGCAGTTTTGTATTAATTAATATCTGTTACAGTACGAAGTAATTAAATATATTAAAGATATAATTTTTTATGTAATGAATTTTACCGTCTCAAAAGTAGAAGTATAAATACATTTAAATAGCACTATGAAAAAAGCTTATTTCTTTAAGCCAGCATACATAAATCTAATTATTAATTAGTCATCGCCAGTGTCAGACCATTTCATTTTTACTTGATGTAGTTTTTCTGTGTGGATAAGAGGCATGGAAAAAAAATTCTAATTAACTCAAGTGCGTTTTGAGACCACTCTATTTTGTGAAACCGGAAGCTGAGTGTCCAAAATATTAATTACTTCCTTCACGATTTTCACCATTTTTTTCCCTTCATAAAAAAATTACGATAGCAACCATATGACGATTTATGCGTCTCGTTTTCAACCTTTTGACCATCCATAAAACAACTTGAATTTTAAAAAAAGAGAGAGGGGAGAATGGTTTTAAATTTATTTGAACTCAAGAAAGAAAGAAATTCAAATCAAATTCTAAAAAAAGCATTTCTGTTACGAATGTTTTTGAAATAGATATTTCTCATTCCTTTTTGGATTTAAAATTCCGTTTATCTCAAATATACTCTTTTCTTTGTGTAGTCGAGGTTTTTTTTTTCCTTCTGAGAAAAAGCAATTGCATTTTTTCTTTCTTTCGAATTTGAGTCACGGTTGGAGCAAAGAGCTTCCAAGTGCTTTTCGAAGCAAGTCGTTATTTCTTCTTTACTGCTCCGTTTCTTCACTGATGGGTGTCATTACACCGAGATTGGAATTCGTCGTGACCCGCAATTATTAGGTGCCACGACAATGCACCTCTGTTGATTGTGTGCATTTCTATTTTTCCACGTGCACGGGCCGTTTTGCTTATTCATGCAGTTCAGTATTCCCAAGGCAGATGGTTATTTTTTACGAGATTTGTAATAAATACTGCCTTTGTTTTGTGTGTTAGTTTTCTATTGATGGCAATGTATCCTAATTAATATTTTCCCAGGTGCTTTTTTTTTATCAAAACTTTTCTGTTGCCGTAACAAGAATATATACATGAAAAAAAAATGTGGTTATTCTCCTTTCGACTTTGTTTTATACATATAAAATATGGCGCTTTTGTGTTAAGTTTCTATAACACAGTAAAGAAATTCGAGTATACGATTTCTTTCTCTTTCTGTCGGCCACAAATGTAATGCAGATATTCAATTTTGTTGTCGAGAGTGAAGATCGAATTTCTTTCAGCTGCCTAGGTACATTTTGTGAGTTATGTCCTTATGCCTATAAGCGGGCTTGTCCATGGCAAGTGCCATTAGTAACAACAACAACAAGATGTCTATATGCATACAGGTTGAGGGGCAGATTTATTTAGATTCTTGTGCAAAATTTGAATCGATCGAAATCTAGCTTTAGGAGCAAAATTTGGTTCATATAAAAGTTCTCTGTTTTTTTATTGTCAACCTTTTGACCAAAACTTAATTCCTTTAAAAAATAAATTTTAAAAACTGTATTTAACAACATGGGAAACGGGGGGAGGGGTAAAAATTTTGAAGAAGATTTACATTTTAATTCTTTTCAAGTCTATGTACCAATTTAACTTAATTATATTTACGCCCCGTTTAAAAACAACACCGAAGCTAATTTAGGACATCCTCGTGATTTGGGACTGTGATCAGATGACGAGAACTGCACCTGAGCAGCCATTTATTCTCTTTTTCGAACTTCTGCGCCATACTAATAGAAGAATATTTGAACCAGACTTGATATAACGTGTACTAGATTCTTTTAATATAAAAGTTATTTATTCAAATTAGGATCCGAACCTGGAAAACCTCCATTACTGAGTTTGCCACCAAACTGCTGCAGTTACAATCATGTATAACAAAAATAAATATAAATAATTCATTTAAACTAAAGACAAAATTATGTATTTATATTTTCGTGACCTTTCATGTTTTTTAGCATTTTTCATTTCATTTTGATCATTCATCCATGACATTTGAACATTTGAGGTATGCATGGAATTAAAAAATTTATGTATGGATTCATTATATCTGTGAATGGTTTAATTTTTTTTATGAATTTAAAATTCCAACACTTCCGTGAAAGCATTCCGTGTGATTTAATCAGCTTAACAAGAATTTACTGTCTTAAATGCTCGTTAAATTAATCGGATCATTATTTTTAAACATTTTCTTCTCTTTGCTTCATCTAACATAATATATATTAGCAGAGAAACAAAATATTTGTCTGAAAACTAGATAGCGATAAGCAAAAAATAAACTTACTCGAATATATATTGATTCATAAAATCTTAATTAAATTCCTTGAATGAATGAATTTATTTTTTTTTTACTTACTAACACACTGAATAATTTGACTAAAAGATTACCTTTGCTTTTGCGTCTTTAAAATATGGGTGCACCGTCCGTTGTTGTAGAAATCCTATTTTTAAATCAAGATTATTGTTGGTCTCCAGAAATCCGCTTGAACCAAGTAGTGTCCAAATTACTTCGACTTCAAGAGTCAAAGCATCCTCAGCTGTTCATCCTTTTCGTTAAGAAAACTTATATTGACTTCCAATTTTGTGAAAATTGACTTTGATAATATGCCACTTTTGTAAATAACCAAATGACGAATATTATACAAATTTTATTTTACTTTATTTAAATATTATCTTACTGTCTTCACTTTAGAATAGATTCGTTGTAGTCTTCGGTAATCTTTTATTTTCAGCACAATATTCGCTTAATGGGTGTTACCGATAGGTGTGGCCCAGAATGCTTGTCAGCAGTTGATTGTTACGTTGTCATTCATTTGCTGACAAGAGAGAGGGCTGTTTTATTGCCTCGTTTAAAATAATTCTTAGCCCCGTGTCATGTTTTGTAGTAATTGAACATCCCCTGAAAAGGCCTCTGAATTTTTTCTTCCAAATCTGTTCTCGGAAAGGATATGAATAATATGGCTTGGAAAGAGTTTGCTGGAAGAACACAAAGGATTGATGTCCTTTATCGTTC
>JAOUZG010040692.1:172-10391 GCA_026289955.1 Argiope argentata
AAAAAAAATGATCTACAGATTTATTACAATTGATACGAATATTTTTATTTTTAAAGGAAAGATCAACAGATCCAAGCTTTAAGAGATTTTTCTAATTAAAAACCTTAACTCATTTCATTTCATGAATGAAATCTCAAATTCTTTTTCAGTTTTAAATTACCAATGCAAATTGAAGGAGCATAACTAAATTACTTATTTCTGAATTTCACTGCATTCTTGAGGGTTGGTTTCATATCCGTTGGTTTAAATCATTTAATTTTTTCCAGATATCTTCAAGTTTTGACCGAAATTATCGTCTCAACACGAAATATCGGGAGCCTTCAATAGGATATAGGAATTTTTACCATTTTAAAGGTGTATTATCGACGGAGATCTACAAGACTTAATTGATATATCTGAAAAGCTTGAAATATTAAACCAAGTTCAAAATTCATCTTTATCTCTCACTAATTATCGAACCTCAACGCAATTGGCACAGAAGATTAAGAGAATGAAATGTCTATAATCACTCCATATTCCTAACAAGTGGCTTCTAATTGACGAGGAAAGACTTATGCGGATTTAAAATGTCTGTGGTATAGAGAAGAACCATTGCGATTTCTTCTGGTAATGTTGTAATGTAACAACAAAGGAACAAATGCGATACTTGGAGTTATGTCGGCAAGAACTTGTGCTATAGCATCCGTTTTCACCACTTCAGTTAAAAATAAATAGCGAAACGGAACGTCGCCTCAATCAACAACGAGGTCAACACTTCTGCATTTGATTCTACAACAAAGCATTGCGGGATGAAAACTTATGTCCTTAATTTGAACAACAGCACCTGGGTGTTCCTCTCTGCAGAATGAATTTCCTTTAGAGTTCCAGCTAAAAATTCTTTGTACAGAGGATGCCGGATGCCCAAGAAAGAATCGCAATGAAGTGATTTCGGTAAGTCGTGCAAAGCTACGATATCAATGAATGGTGTATACAATCATTTGATTGACTACCAATTATTAAAAATGTACTTTTAATTTTATTTGTTATATTAATAGGATAGATAACATATTGATTCTATTTTTCAGGAATAAAACATGAGTATTTGGTATCATACGGATTTTTCGATACTATAATTACATACTCTAAACATTAATTGTGCTTAAATTCATGACGAGTTCCTGAATTATAATAAAAATAACGATTTGACATTTAAGAATTATTTTATTTGGAGCTTTCGAAAAGTCTTCAATCTTTTATGATGCTTAAATAGTAATTTCCTGGAAGTTAACCTCCCACATGTTATAGTTACATATCTCACAGCCTTGGAATTTTGAATCGCGTTTTGGTTCGCCCTCCAGTTAGCTCCTTTTTTTAGAATGAATCAAACATATTGCGGTTAATATATAAAATATTATCTCCGTTAGTCGTAGTAAGTAATCGATACATACCAATATCAGTAAGGTTATTTTCAAATATTTAAGTAACCCAGAAAATGTCGTTTTCAAATCTTCGAAAGAAATATTTTTCAAGTGAAACATTCGGCTATGTTTTTTCTGACCTATGTCCCATTTTTTTCTTTTTTTAGAGCACAAGACAGTTTTGCGACCGTTTTGAAGACTTGTCAAAATAACCTACTTTATTCGGGAGTGGAACCAGTGACTGCGGTTATTGGACGTCTGCTTGAACATTCATTATTCGCACCACTTCTAATCCCCAGACTAAATGAAGTCTTCGTCAGATTCTTGAATCAATATTTCTTATTTATTCAATGGTTTAAATGCAACTTGAAAATAAATGTAAATTTCACATGCAAAATGAGAAGCAAAGCTATGAGGGTGTAAATGTACCTTTCTAAAAGGATTTTCAATTCTATTAATGACGAAATGGTAAATTATTAAAGCGAATCATTGATTTACAGAGCAAAAATAAGGCATTTCTACTCCAACATTTAAAACTTTTCTTAGTATTTTCCAATTTATATTAATTTAAATATTTAATCTTTTCAGATATCGACATGTTTTGATTGAAAAGGTCATGGTGCAAAGGATGACATCCGGAATCTTCGGCAAGCGCGAAGTGGATCCATTTTAATGAAATATTGGATGGAGATCCGACATGTGCACTTCGTAAAATCATAATATACGAATCCTATAATGTATTTTGTACTAAATTATTATTAATGATCTGCATAGTGGATACGTGTGTAGTATTTGATATCAATGCATCTCTGCGATGTTTTATCCTTTTATTTTTCAGATGTTGAATATTTATATATTTTTGTAGAATTATTTCAACGAATGCAATAATTCTTTTTGAACTTGGAAAAGCTTAAAGTGCTTAGAATGTACGATGTTCAATTGTTATGTATCAATTTATAGGGTATAAAATGTACCAAAATGTATTAAAATACTACTCCTTTACTTTTACTTTTCTATTCCACTACTTTGGAAACAATCATTTTTTTAAACCTTTCTAGGCTTATGAACGTTTTTATAAATAAATTAAAATTTGATAGTATTTCATTTTTGATAGCTATCTAAAGTCTCAATTTCCAACAAGATCAAAAAAACTTATCTCAAAGTATAAAATTCTTTTTAAAACATCGTTTTTAACAGCAATCCCTTATTAAAAAATCAAGTAAAACTATCATTGATTAAAAAATATAAGCAGGGGCCGCAACGATTGTCAGAATTGCGATTGCTTGTTTTAAAATTGTCCTTAATATTTGATACATTTCTTAATGCAATATTGTAAATACAGGTTGCTTCATTACGATAGTAGAGCCTTTTAAGATTACTTTTTATTATCTATTGGCTTATGATTCTAAAATTTTAATTTTTGTTATTAATCGATTAGATACTTTTCTCATCATTAATTGTTTGCAGAAAGTTTTTAATTATAGATTTTACAAAAAGAAATTTGGTTTTCATTAATTTTTATTGAAATGAAATTAGAAAAATTAGTAGTTATATTGTATTGTAGTAGTAGTTATTATTAGTAGTTATATTGTGTTTTCATTTCTGCATTTGCAATTATTTATAAAGATTTCATTCTTATTAACTTTATTATAAATTTGATAATTGATGTTTCAAATAATTTCACTTTTTGGATATGAAGCGAGTTGCCACAAATGCATGATATGCTTTGTCATCTTTACGATCATTTGAAATTCTAGCAATATTTTCAATAAGTATTGCTCATGGTTTTAGTTATGTGTTTACCTACTTGAAACAGTGTCATGCATTAAAAAGATGTTTTATGCTCATATATTGAATCTTCAATAACATTTATGAAAATTGTAACTATTCTTAAATTATGTGATACGATAATGCTTTATTCTCTTGTCATTAGTTTTTAGGTTAGATTAATCATAAAAAGAATAGAAAATTTCTGAATAGAAATTTAAAAGCATGATACCATTAGGAATTAATTGTAACACCGAAAAAATTAACTTATTAAATTAGATTCTGTTCGTTGCATCCATTTGCAGTTACTTAATGTAGGATTTTTCTCGTTAAATTTAAAAATAAAACTACAAGTGTAATAGTTATAAGATTAATAATAAACTTTAAATATTACGTAGTGACTTCTAAAACTCACTGTTTCGGCCTTTAATTTTGCTTAAATGTGTACCTCCGCGTATAGAGGATACTTTGATTGACTCGGCCGGCCAGTCAATAAAAATATCCTTCGATTCTTCGAAAGCATTTGATCGTTGCGACTGATCATCACAAGGATCAATATGCCTTCTCAGAAAATGTCCTTCTCGCATGACTAGTATGAATCTCTAAGTTCTAAAAGAAATCTATTGTACTATACTAAAATATTTTTTGAAGGAACAAAAGTGAATGGATGCGATGAATATTGAATAATGTAGATTGCTTTTTTTTTGCCTCTTAAAAAAATACTCTTAAAAAAATACTCTTAATAAAATACTAGAAAATTCGGAATTTAGAATTATCAAATTTCAGTAGAAATTTCAATTTTTAATCTTCATTATTTAATTATTAAATTCTCAATTTCTGAGTTTAATTAGGCTTTTTAAAAATCTTACAGTGAATTTTTTTACTATACTCTAGGGACAACTGAATAACAAATTATGCAAATGTTTCTTTGCTTATAGATTAATTTAATACTTGTATTGAATTTTACAATTTCAATATATCATTTTTATGTTAAATGAATGATTTTTAAAACTTCTTGAATTCTTGTCAAGTTAATTGTATAAAATAGCAATTTGACATTAATTGAAATTTAATTGGATAATTGTACTGAATTCTTGATTCGTTTCAGTAATATTAGATATTTCTGTTGTAATAATCATGTAAACGGTCAATTTCTGTGTATTAAAATTCCAAATAAAGCTTGTTATCTAGAATTCTATTGTGTATTTGATTACCGAGCATTCTCATCTCTTTCGGAATAATTGTTTTGACAAGTTTTAAATTTTCTAAAAGTCACTCCTCAAAATAAATTCTTACACTTGTAAAATATTTCTGCGTTAGACTTTCGAAGTTTATAATAAATGGAGCCACATGGTTCACAAAACACAACGTTTAATCAAGACTACACAAATTACACTGAGAGAACTACACAAAAATTCTTCCTCGGAGAGGGTTACAGTAGCGCCACCTAGTGGGCGATATCAATTATTATATCGATATTTAACACTCCCCCCCCCCGATGCATCCAAGGGATGCATCACAAATTAATCTTGGACCTCTAAATTAAATAATCTTTCTACTGGCCTTCTTCAAGTACCATTAGAAACCTTGATTTCACAAGATCTAATTTTGCCATCTCTTCCTGGAAACAGAGTTATAATTTTACCCAACTTCCAGTTACATCTTTTAACATTATCCTCTCTAATGAGAACTATGTCATTAAGTTTAAATTGGGAGGATTTCTTAGGTATTTTAGAAAACATAGCAGATCTTAGTTCTAAAATATACTCTTTATAAAACCTTTTCCAGAAATGATCTAACAACAATAATCTATATTTCCATCTTTTCATTAGATCACATTTTGAAGATTTAGGTATAGCATTTGGTGATGGCAAAACAGTTAACTTTGACCCAGTTAAGAAATGAGATGGTGATAGAGGATCTGGTTCATTTACATTACAATACAAATATGTAATTGGGCGTGAATTAATCACTGCCTCAACTTCAACTAACACAATATACAGTTCTTCATAAGTTAATGATGATTTACCTAATATACGTTTCAAACAAGTTTTTACAGATCTTACTAAACGTTCCCAGAATCCTCCCCACCAGGGAGCACCATCGATAATGAATTTCCAAGTAATTCCATTATTCACAATAAATCTAGATACATTTTTATCATTACACAATTGATACAGATATTTCAATTCTTTATCAGCTCGTTTAAATGTTTTTGCATTATCAGAATATATTATACTACATACACCACGACGTGAAATAAATCTCCTAAATGCTTGAATGAAACTTTCTGGACTTAAATTTGATACCAATTCTAAATGTATTGCTCGAGTAACGGCACAAGTAAACAAAGCAATATACACTTTAGAGCCATCTTTTAAAATTAATGGTCCCGCGAAATCAATTCCACTTACCTCAAATGGTTGCGACTTCTCAATTCGATCAGGAGGAAGGGGAGCTGAAATTTCTTGACCCGGATTAGCATTAAATTTTTTACAAAATCTACAACTATGCAAGATTGATTTTATGAAACGTCTAGCTCTTAATATCCAAAATTTGGCTCTTGTTTGAATTAAAGTTTCATTAACACCACTATGAAGAACTTTTTCATGATTATTTAAAACAATAAGACGAGAAAAATAATCATTAGGTAATATAATAGGATTCACTTCATCTACATCTAAAGAAGATTTAACTAATCTACTCTTTACTCTTAATAAACCCTTAACATCTAATTTAGGATTAAGACCATACAATTTAGAATCCTTATCTATACATTTTTTACATTTGATACAATTAATTTCATTTGGAAAACATTGCAACTGTGACAATTTTATCCAATAATCCATAGCACTGGACATTTCTTCAGTTGTTAAATGTCCAACTGTTTTTTGTTGTATCTTTAAGTTTTTCAGAAATCTAAACACATATGCAGTTACTCGTAATAATTTCAGTAAATTGCTAAAATTTTTAATGTCAAGTATTGGTTCCACAATATCAGTATTCGTAGTTAGCAAAATAGCACGTTCTTCAGAAGAGGCACTTAAGGGATCAGGATCACTGTCGTCATTAGAAGACACACAAGTCATATCTTGTTGAGTTAGCCATGGCGGACCATGCCACCAAACTTGATCATTCATCAAAATTTTAACACTGAGACCTCTTGTGATTTTATCTGCAGGATTCTCGGAGCCAGGGCAATGCTTCCACACTTCAGGAGGTGTTTTTTCTTGGATTTCTGTCACTCGATTCTGTACGAAGGTCTTCCATCGACGAGGATTATTTTTAATCCAATGAAGCACAATTTTTGAGTCTGTCCACATACAGACGGAAGCGTCTGCAAAATGTTCTCGAATTGAAGCAATTAATCGGGCCCCTAATAATGCAGCCATGAGTTCAAGTCTCGGTAACGACAACTTTTTAAGTGGAGCAACTCTGCTTTTGGAGATAACAAATACAGTTTTAGTCTCATTCTGGTATGGAAACTTGAGATACACAACAGCCCCATAGGCAGTCTGTGAACTGTCGGTAAAACAATGCAGTTCCCAATTGTGAGATGTGTTGGCACCAGTGCAGGAATACCAGCGTGGTATTTGAACTTCTGGTAATTCCTTCAATTGTTCATGCCATTTTATCCATTTGGATAGTAATTCTGCTGGAATAGGTTTATCCCAGTCAATACCAGTAAGCCATAAATTTTGGAAAAGCACCTTTGCTTGAATCACGTAGGGAGAAAGAAATCCTAGAGGGTCGAAAATTCTCGAGACAACTTTCAAAACAGAACGCTTGGTTTGTTCATTTTCCTGTATAAATTCAATTATGTCTTCTGCATTAAATGAGAAAACATCATTATGAGTGTTCCATTCGAGTCCCAATACCTTTGCAGGCGAGTCACACAAAGGCACTGATTCTCCTTGGGTTTGTGTCTCGTATTCCTTTCTTAGTTCAGGTGAATTTGAGTTCCACTTCGTTAAGTTCATTGAAGCCTTTTTCATGATAGTATTAGCATTGTGATAGACTTCAATAGCTTCCGTTTCAGTATCTGTTCCACAAATGAAGTCATCAACATACATGTAGTTATTAAGAAGTTCTACAGTTTTCGGATATTCACTTTCAAATTTCTTTAAATGATGTTTGATACAAGCACCGAGAAGAAAGGGGCTGGATTTAGCTCCGAACATCACACGGCACATCCTGTAAATCTGGATCTTTGGATTCGATAAATTCGAATCATCGGGCATCCATAGAAATCGCATGGCATCTCGATCTTCACAATTAATTGATATTTGAAGAAATGCCTTTTGAATATCCGCAATAAAGGCAATTCGATGCTTTCTAAATTTCAGCAAAACTTTCAAAAGTTCAGGAATAAGATTTGGACCTTGAAGTAAACAATCATTTAACGATTTCTGATTTTTCTCTTTTGAAGATGCATCATAAACCACTCGCAATTTTGTAGAAGCGTGATTCTTTCTAAGCACTGCTCGATGAGGAATGTAATAGGTTCTTTCACTTTCAGTTGCATTGAGATCTACCTTTTCAACAATACCATCTTTGATTTGATCTCGTATAACTTGTCTATATTCGTCGAAAAAATTTAAGTTAGAGCGAAATTGCTTCAATAGATTAAAGAATCTTTTTTCAGCGTTTACATAATTGTCATGTAATGTGACATTTTCATTAATCCAAGGCAATCTAACTTCGTAACGGCTATTTTTTTTCTCTATCGATTTTTCAAACAATCTTAAAGCCTTTTCATCTTCTAATCGTTCATCGGGGCAATCAACACCCAAAGATTCAACATTCCAAAACGATTCCAATGTTTTTGACAGCTTCTCCTCTAGCAATAAATTAGAGCAAATGGTATCCGCTGAGTTCAACTCTGAAACAGAAAAGTGACCTTGAATACACCAGCCAAAAATCGTATTCAAAGCAACAGCCTGGTCTTTAATTCTCTTTATTTCTTCTTTCGCTATCTTCCATAAACAATCTGCCCCTATTAGAACCGAAATGGATTCTTGATCTGCACTGGGATGAGTCATAAGTGGCATTCCTAACTTGAATAGGTCAGATTTTATGCTTGCATCAAGTGGTTTAAGTTCTGCAGTCGTAATAATTGGAGTTTCGATCACATCAAGAGTAATAAATTCCTCTGGCTGATTTATGTTTCGTAAAGTTAGTTCCACTTTCCGTCGGCGCCAATGTTTACTTTCATTTTCTCCAAACGTATGAATGTTTAGACTAGAATAGCCTTTCGATCGGAGTCCTAATTTTTTAGAAATGTCTTCTCTAATGAATGATACTTGACTTCCTCCATCCAGAAGGCATCTTAAAACGAAATTATTTCTTTTACCTTCTGCAACGGCATAGACAGTTTGAAGAATGACGTCAAACAGTAGGGTTGTGGCAGAGGAATGAGAAATGGCGGCGGATTCTTCTTTTTCGGGAATGCGGGATGGAATAAGAGCATTCTGATTTAAACATACAGATTCGTGGTGCGGTTTTTCACATTTTTTGCAATATAAATACTTCTTAACACAGAAAGTTCCTAAATGTCTGGAACCAAAGCACAAAAAACATTTCCCATTTCTTTTCAAAAATTCACGTTTTTTCTGTGCATCTAATTCTTCACATTTGAATTTTCCATGGTCGCTTTTGTTACAAAATATGCATTTATTATTCAGCGTTGATAATTCAGATGCACTCGCCATTTTCGATTTAAATTCAGGATTATTCCATGAATTCCCGCCTTTTCTTACATCTTGTCGTTGAAAGGGTTTTGAATAGTTCATAAGGTTCGCAGCTTCACGGCAATTAATTTCTTTCCTCAAAAATTCCATCAGTTCTTTGATATCAAACTGCGATTGTTCTTTACGATTTCGATTGAATTCAAAATTCAATTCTTCTGGTATTTTCTGCATAATTATGGGACAGAGTAAATTTCCATAGCTCCCGGAAGTAACATTTAATGATTCTAGACTTCGGATTTGAATTTCGCATTCATCAAAAAGTTTCCGCAATGCTTTAACGTTTGATATATTTCTAACATGTTCAATACATAATAATTTGTTCATATGCGAACTAATGACAATATCTTGTCTTCCGAAGCGATCCTTAAGTATTTCAATCGAAGAATCGTAATTTTGATCACTAATATTAAATCCGGATATAGCAGATAATGCGTTACCATTAAGCAAAGATTTTAAATACGCAAATTTTTCGGTTTTGCTTAAACTTTCATTATTATGAATACACTGATTCCAAAAATCAAGCCACTTACTTGAATCTCCGTAAAAAGTGCTCATTTGGAGGCGCGGCATTTTCATCGCTTTCGTTTCAGGAACAGTTCGATTAATCGAAGTTTCGTTTTGAGTAACGACTGCGTCACGATTTCCGGAATGCTGATTTATATACCTTTGCAATCTTCCACTCCAAAGAATTGCTTGTTCCTGATATTCCTGACTTTTAACTACTTCTTCTTCCAATTTATCCACGGGCGTATCGGTTTCAATTTGTGAGTCCAAGAGTTTCAGTTCCATCATTTTTGCATCCAACTGACCACTGCAATCTGGCAAGATTTCAAGTTTCTCCTCGACAGTAATATCCGTTTCTAAATAATTGATTTCAATCTCTTTTATTAATTTTGTAGTCAACTGTCTTATTACTGCGCGTTTCTTTTTGTACTTTTCTAACTCCATTTTCAAATTAATTTTTTATAAGTCTAACTATTTCTTTTCTGAATAATCTAAAGAGTTCCAGATTCCCGGGTTTCGGCACCATAAAATATTTCTGCGTTAGACTTTCGAAGTTTATAATAAATGGAGCCACATGGTTCACAAAACACAACGTTTAATCAAGACTACACAAATTACACTGAGAGAACTACACAAAAATTCTTCCTCGGAGAGGGTTACAGTAGCGCCACCTAGTGGGCGATATCAATTATTATATCGATATTTGTTTAAAGACTGTAGATACAACCAAGTGGACTGAAGAATTTTTGATTGAAATAACATTTGTGTTTATAGCTGAAATCTATTTGCATGTTCAGTCAT
>JAOUZG010040697.1:0-14966 GCA_026289955.1 Argiope argentata
AATTTTTATTTTCTCACGTATGTAATATAGAGAGAGTAAAACTAATCCTCAAAAAATTCTAACTAGCAATTTTGATGAATCTCCATGTTTTATACTTCCCTGTGTTCAAAGAACAAATTTTTTGGTTGCCCGTATGTTTATCTGTAACATAAATAACTCAAAAAGGCTTTCAGCTGGTTGATAGAAATGCGCTGTAAGATCTTTACACCATATTTTCGGATTTCTATCAAATTTTGAGTAAAATATATTCAGTGACTATTACAGGGATTAATCGCCAAGAGTCACACGAAAGAGCCAATAAAATTTGTTAAATTCTCGCCGAAAGCTAATATTTCATAACTATTATAAGACTATGTCGTGTAAGGCGTTCTCTGGTCAGACAAGTTTATTAGAAAGTATGCGAGGAAGTTTTGGAGAGACTACTCTTGCTGTCAAGATGTTCGAATATAAGCTAACATGATAGCTACAAAACGAAGAGATCTATCTACATAGATCAGATTAGTTACACAGATTTAGCATCTATAATGTGGACACCTGTGAAAATTTGAGACAGGGTTGGTCTGCACTTTCAAAAACGTGTTAAATTTATAATTCAAAAATGCAATAGCTTACACATATCAAATTAGGCATGGGTTTTTCTGATTGGAATTACAGTGCACTTCTGTGTCAATTCTTTTTTGAGTCAGTTGAGATAAACATGTCCAATGAACAAATTCGATTTTCGTATATTATTACAGGGATCAATCGCCAAGAGTCTCACTAAAGATTCAATAAAAAGGCTAAATTCATGGCAAAAATTAATCTTTCATAACTGTTACTGGAGGCGTTCAAAAGTAAGCTACACTCACACAATTAGGTTACAAATACTTTACTAACGATTCTGCTACAATGAAACATAACGCACATAATACCACACAATTTCTCTATATAATCTCTCAGTCAATGGAACGATTTGTCGGAACGCAGCACTAATCGTTCGATTTCCTGACTATAGAAAATCGCATCTTGTTCTTGGAGCCAGCTTAGAACAGCTGTCTGAACCTGGTTGGAAAATAGAATGAACACTGCCAACGGATAGTCCCTGTGATTGCTGAAAATAATGTCTTCCACCCGCTGCACTAAGTCTGATAGTCTCACCGCTTTTGGCCTTCCTTGCCTATCCACATCCGTTAAGTCTGTGTAAACATTTCCGAACTGTTGGAACCATTTCACATTGGTTGAACTTGACATTGCATGTGACACAAACTCTGCCAATATTTAAATAATACCTGTTCTCGTTAAACGTTTTTCTTACAAAAAATGCACTGTTTCGTTTAGAGTAAGTTTCCAGCTAACGCCCCATTTTTTTTCTCTTACTACGCAGCAACGGTTCTCACTATCCGAATGAAATGGCTACCGTTGTAAGTCGTAGAACTCAATTATCTTCTGCACAAGCTTAGATCTTATTTTGTCACTATGCCATCTCTGGGGGAGCAAGTGTAACTGACTTTTTGAACTCCCTTTGTATATTGCAATGTCATGCAAGGTGTTCTCTGGCAGGACATTATTATAAAGCATGTCAGAAAGTTTTGGAGAGTTAACTCCTACAGCTCTTTATATAATAGACCCTCTGTTAGTACTATTATTACTCCAGTATTTAGAAAATTTTGAAGGAAGAATAACATGGTTTCGAATTAAAATTAACTGCTATTGGACATTTTTTGGATTTTCCTCAAAAAATTTTATTTCGAAATTTCATTACATATATTAAAGAATTAAATAATCATCTCATTTATATATTAGTTTCAGTAACTGGTTGATTAAATTAATCACATGAATATATAAAAACCCTAATTCAGGTTATGAACTCGATAGCAAAAAAATGTAACAATACACATAGATGCAATTTAATGTTTAAAATACGATTGATTCAATCGTCAGATTAACATACATTTAATAAATTTTGGAAAATATATTTATGAAAGTTTCCTTTTTGTAAGTGTACTTATTCTTATATTAGTTGGTTCTAATGGTACCTGCCATTGACAAGCTCGCTGACTTAAACAGAAATTTTAAGCCAAGGATTTATCTTTTGTTTTAAGTAGCGCCAATTAGGGCCAAGAGTACGACTTAGCTACATACTCACCACATTTGTTTGAACAGCCCCTTTTTACAGAGGGACACAATCGCGCATCACACAGATAGCTCACAAAAGAACTCCCAGAACACGAGGAAGACACACTACCTCTGTGCCAGAAAGCCGGCGATAGAATATATGAATAACAAAAGATGAAGTCTCGAAACTAGGACGCTCAAACCACGGGAAAAACGCTCTACACATGTGCCAAGATGTTGGCTCACAAACTTGAAAACTCTATAATTCACAGTTTCAAGAAGCTGTGTAAATGGAAATTGATTGTGATCTTACTATAAAATACAAAATCTGTATTAAATTTTGAACCCATATATTTCAAGTGCGGAAATTCAAATTAATCGTTTGGCCAAATTAATCATTACTAGTGCAGAAACAAACATTTTGCAGACAGAAACACATAATTCTAAAATATTCATCAGTTTTAGATTTGAAACCTCCAGAAGCGTTCAACTACGGAGATTCATTTGTTTGATGATCTTAACATTCAAGTTTGATCACTTCGTAAACGACAAATAAAGAACATCAAACATTGAAATATTTCAAAATTAATATTATATTTAAATAAGTTCTTTTATTATAAGTTTTCTGTTCAAAAATTTTTTTATCAAATTACTTATTTCAACATAAATTATAAATTTTTGAGTTCAATTTAAAACATTTACCCTCTAATATCTAAAATGTCTTCTAATTACTCAATTTAAGAAATTAATTGGTTCAGTAATTTATAATTAAAACGAATTTGAATTGCATAAATTTAATAATCGAAATAATTGAAAATAAAAAAATAAAAATTCTCTTACTAGAGAATATAATTAATTCCCCAATATCTTAATGATTATCAAGTATTTAAAATAATTTGTTAATAGCGATTTTATCCTAAGTCGTTTTCTACAATCATACCATTTACTTTAGTTAATATAGTACTTAAATATCAAAGTGAGCGTGAATTGCGTAGAGTGGAATATAGTTAGCATTTCATCTGAACAATGCTCACAGTGGCGGGCATTACAGATGCGAGTAGACTAATGCTGAGTATCGTATATAATTTATAAGATTCTATACTTGTCAGACAGTGTGAGTCAGAATGAGGTTGGACGTCTACAGTAAGGTTTGCAAATGAGTTTCTGAGGTTTAATGTCATAGTTCTATAAGTATGAAAATAATTCGTACAATGATATTTTAATAGCCACTTAGATTAATTCAAAATAACATATTAACGCAATACAATAGAAATAAAGCGCTTGATTTATGCAAGAAACAATATATATTGCTAAGAATATTACTAAATTTATAATCTTGTGCTAGTATATATTATAAAAGTGGTTTTTTTTTCTTATTTAGGGTAATGGACAATATTTACATTTCTACATCTGAGACACACAGTTTTATTATTATTTTTTAATTCTCAGATATTTGGTTGAGATAAAGTAAACTAATCACCAAAAAATCTCTAAGTTTTATTATTTCATGATTTCGAATTACCCATCGGTCTGACTGTTACAAAAACAATTAATTCAAAGGCACTTTGGCCTAGATGGATGAAATGTGGTATATGGTCTGAGGGTTATGTCAGAGTTTCTATGGTTTCTATGGTCTGCTCGGCTATTAAAATATAATTTAAGATGATGACAACAAAAAAAGATATAGATAGATAACATTCGATACATAGAATCAACAACTCTAGTCTGTAAAGTTATCAAATTTTAATCCAATTTCAACAAGGCATGAACCGTCTGTCGGTGCGTACTTTCAGAAACATGCACATATAATAACTTAACCCTTTATCTACTGACGATACATATAAGTACCATTTAAATCTGGATTATATTTTTGTAATATGACTATTTTTGCCGATGTTATTCTACAAAACACAGAGAATTTAACCCAAAAAGCAAGAAGTTAATATACGCTATAAGTAGGAATAAAAAATAATTAAA
The DNA here is from genome assembly GCA_026289955.1 of Argiope argentata. Classification (NCBI taxonomy): domain Eukaryota; kingdom Metazoa; phylum Arthropoda; class Arachnida; order Araneae; family Araneidae; genus Argiope; species Argiope argentata. The sequence continues at coordinate 4,072 of JAOUZG010040697.1, forward strand.
TTAACTAGGATATTTCTATTAATTTAAATATTTTCCTTGAGTTCTCTGGGATTTTTCTGCAAGGAAACCCAACTATTGGTGCAAAAATGAAGTTGGACAATTAATGGCAACATGATTCAGTAGATAAAAGGTTAAAGAGGCAATAATTTAAATATATCAAATTTGGTACGAGATTTTGGGATGATAAGTGTAGTTCAGAGTCACATTTTTGTTTTAATGAATTCCAAAGAACTCTTCAAAAGCGAAAATTTTATTTCCAAATAGTATTACTATCTTGCTAGAGATTAATAGCAAAATAACTCGCCAACTATTACATTATATATTGAGTGAAAATGCTGTATTAACGTCAAAGATTAGTATTTTAGGCCAATGTCATACAAAGTGTTCTCTGGATTAACATCTTTGTTTAAAAGTTTGCTAGAAAGTTTTGAGGAGACTACTCTCTGATTTTTAGTCGAACTCATATATTTCCAATTTATTTATCCACTCAAATAACAAAAAAAAACATAAGAAAGGGGAAAAGAGCTAAATATACAAGAAAAAGTATTGTTTTCTTCGAAAAATTTATCTTTTTTTTATGTATCTCCTAGTTTTTCCTCTTCGTAAATCAAAAAATATGATTTTGAAAAACATATCGTTCAGACAGTCACGAATTCAGTTTACGAATTAAATTCTATAAATAAAGCATTACAATTCATTCTCATAAATTTAAGATCATTGTCAAAATTGCTGAGTGAGAGAATATGTATTAAATTCTAGTTAGTTTTAAAATTTCCAATCACAAATAGCATTAATATTTTTCTTTAAAGTATGATAAAATATTTTTATAATTATATTTCTTTTCTTATTGTTAAATGGCAGTTTCAATACTCCTTAATGTAGATTAATTTTCTAAGGAATAAAAAAATCAGGATAAAAATTTAGCTATTTCAAGTAATTAATTAATATCAATGAAATGCTTTTATTTTTTTTAATAGATTGTATGATAAAAGAAATACATATTAGGAAATTTCTTTATTAAGCTTAATATGTTTCATTTGTTAAAATCTCTTTAGTTGCTGAATGTAAAGATATATATTAAATCTATGAATGTAAAGATATATATTAAATCGTGGTTTGTTAGCCAAAAAAATTCTTATAAGTAAGAAATTCATTCTTGGAGGAAATTGCACATTTAAATTTTAAGGATGCATCGTATAAGCTCTAGAACTTATTAATATATTAATGAAAGTAACAAAAGCATAAATAAAGGATTTCATTAAAAATAAGTTACTCCTTTGAAGAGGAAAATGAAACACTTCCTAGATTTAGAGAAGAAATGTCTGTGAAAAATCATAGTTTGATATAGTATTTGTAAGAAGTTGAAATTTTAAAACAATTTATTCTTTATGTATTGTTATCATCGTTGTTAATGTTGCTTTGTTTACATTTAAAATTCCATTTAATTTCTAAATCCTTCGTTGCATAAGATAATTGTTAAACAAGTTTCTAGCTAAATTAAATTAGTTTTTACATTTTGAATGAAATTTGATACGATTTTTTCTCACTCGATAATTTATTTAAAATATAACTATTAATTATTTTCACTTTTGTTTAAGGAATTCTTTGAAATCTATCTAAAGACGCCTTTTTATTAGTAATTATTTTAGACATATACATACCCTAAATAAATAGTCTTTTATTATAATTAGTATAATTAGAACTCAGCGATAAATATCAAATTAATACTTTATTCCATAAATATTCATATAATGTGTAGTGTATTATATAGTAATGGAGTCATTTCTTTTTTGATAGTATTAATTTTTTAAAAAGTACTGATATTACCTTTCAAATTAGTTAGTTGAGCTAAATAAAAAAAAATAACTAAATCTTTATTCAATTGTAATCAACAATTGAATAAATTCCTTGAACAGAAGCAATGGGAATGGTTTGAATTTTATAACTATAGAAAGAAATATCGCAATAAATTATACATGAAAATATTTTTTTAAAGTTATTAAAATTAGGAAAAAAATACATATGAATAACTTTACAATAAAATCATTTATATTCAATTTGTATGCATATTTAATTTTTACAAATAAATTTCTCTGTAAATATGCTTGGTTCAGTTTGAAAAGCTACATGAAAGTCGAGACAGACACCAAGTTAACTATATACTTTATAGCTGCAAAATATTTTCAAAAACCGTAATTTCGACGATTTTGATGCTTTAACAAATATTTCGTTCATTCTTATTTAAAACTTAGAAGATGATTAGTTTTTTTTTATCTTTAAATTATTGAAAACATTGAACAAAGTATATGCAAACCTAAGTGTTGAAGATATTAGAATTTTTTTGTGTGTGATTGTAATTAAATAACTTTTTTATAATAGTAGATTTAGTAGTAAAATTTTACTAAGGTAATAGATCTTTTTTATAAAAGGTTCAAAATAGTAAAGTGAATTTTTCAAAATTCAAGAAATATTTTAGTAGTAAAGCAACCTTTTATTGCTACCTAAAGTAAGCAAATCCTTTTTTAAATCGGAATAGTATGTTAAAACCAAATATACATAAATACATGTGATGCTAAAACGGATAAAATGAGGAAATTCCTGTACAGGAAAAGGATATGGAATGAAAATTTCTTAGGAACTTATTGGAAGTTAAAATGTAACACGAAGAGATTCAAATTTATTTGGAACATTTCTTATAGAAGTTAGGTGTAATAACTGTGCATACCGTACAGGAATACTTTCACATTTTCCATCTAGAGTTTATTATTGATGCTATATACATATCTTTGAATATAAAATATATTATTCACAAATTCAGGTTATTCCTAATTAATAATTTCGTAGGAGTTCTCCTCGGAACTCCTACGAAAAACGCACACACTCTCTCCATCGAGACGCTGTCATATTACTCATGGCTTCTACCTCCGCGCAACTGTTTGACCACACTTCACTTCATACCCTTTTGAGGACGACTTGAACAGTGGTATTTAGTGACATGACATTAGAATTTTTTTTTACCTTATTTAGCTATGGAAGAAATTGTAATTCTTAAAAAATAATTACCAGTTAAAAATTTTAATTGTAAATCAAATGAAGAAATAGATCAGTTTTAGGCTAGCAGCAAATTCTTAATCTCAGAATTGGTAGATTGCAGATTCAAGACATCCTACCTCCGTAGTTGTCTGTAAAGCAAATTAAACTGTTCGTTTAAGATCACACTAAAACAGCGGTCGTGGTTTGGAAAATGGGATGCAGCTGTGGTACTTACCTTGATCTAAATTTTCATCCTTTATGTCAGAATTTTCTCTAGTTCCATTAACTTTTCTGAGGGTCTAAATTGGAATAGTTGGAAAGCGCTAGTGACCAATTATTAGCATGATGTAGAGATACATCACGTCTGCCTCTTCAATACAAATGCATGTTTGAATCTTAGAAAAATGCATATTGATTCAAAGCATTTTTATGCATTCAAATAGACTCATGTTATCTATACATTTCTTATAAATTACGGGAGGATAAAACATTTGAATACTGTGAAGAATGAAAAATAAATCTTTTTTTTAAATGTAATAAATGATCTACATTAATTATCACTATTACACTCTATGAAAAATTAATTTTTTAAAATTATATTCTAATCGGGAAGTTTCCATAATTTTTCAAAAATGGATTGCGCCATGAAAATGGTTGTAGTATTTTGGTAATTCGGTGGATGCCACTGGATGTCAACGCAATAATCGTATTCGATTTGTATTAAATTTGTATCTTCAATCCTTATTGAAGTCTTGATTTAACATATTTCTGTTTGGCTAATCATAAGCTTCCTAAATATGTAAAATATTCATCTAATAAAAGAATGTAAAAATAAAATTTAAGATAAATTAATAAAATGTAACTTTAAATTTAAAATTAATTAATAAAATTAAAATGAAATCTGCTATGCATATTTCGATGTATCATGTCAGAACATCATTTCTTGAGCGGCCAAGAGCCCCGTGCTCGTGCAAATTAAATTATATATTTATTCATTTTCATTGTTTGAATGAATGAATCACTTTAGTATTATTACAAACGATCCAAAAAACTTTGTATAGCATTTATTGCTTAAAAAATATCACATTTCCGATTTATTTCATTTCATATAACCACGTGATGAAAATGACATTTTTCTAGGTTTTATTTTCTGTAGTCCTTAGCTTATTTATTTTTCTGTAGTCCTTAACTTAATTTAATCAGATATTTTGTGAATTCAATGGCATGCGTTATTAAAAGCTGATTTTTTTAAGATGCTCCTCGTGCAGATAAAAAAAAATTAATTCATTGCCCACACATTTTTGTTGACACCAAAAACCTCATTCCAAAAACAACATCATGTTCTGACATGATCATATTTTTCTTTGTTGAACTAAATAGGAATCGACTTAATTTTTTTATATTACTTGTGTTTTTTCATACCTTAATTTTTCTTAAAAAACCCATTCCATTCAAATAATTCACTTGTATATTCTTTAAATCTTAATTACCTTTGTTCAACGTCATGCTGTAACATGCTCATGAAGAATGAGATAACTTTGTGATAGTTCACTCTTAAACAACTGCCGTTGAACGCATTGCAGCGCTTTTGTGCTTCACCTAGATCCCCCACTTTCTGCCTTCACCGAAAATCACGGGAATGACAGCGATCTCATGGTAACGGCGTAACAAATGAATGAACTAACGCATTCGTTTCCAGATTAAACGTGCTTCGGAAATGGGTGAAGTAGTGGTAGTGCCTGTAAGAGAAAAGAATTTCAGTTAAAGCAATGGCTACACCCTCATAAAAATAATTTTCATAGTAATGACAGAGTGTGTGTTATTTGTTATAATCTTGTTTTCGTGAGTTAAAGCAAAGAAATATTATAGCATAGCGTACATTTCATTAGTTATTATATCTGATATTAACATTCAACCACCGCATCTTTTACCTTAAAGGAATTAGAATTATCATTTCAGCAAATATTAGTTATCAGTTATGAATCTTAAACTAAGCATCTCTAGTAACTTAAATATCTTTTACAGTAGGCATAATAATCTCTAAAATGTCATCTTATTTAATGGTGCAGATATACAATATAAAAATCAGTATTATAAAAAAATGTAAAGTCAATTCTTACTTAGGTTCACAAAGAAAATTTTTATTCTAGTTAATTTTTTGAATAATTACAATTAATATAAATAATTCATCAAACAAATTATTGATTTTTCTCAAGAATTGAACTCGCATTATTCGCCTTCAGATAAAAGATACCGAAAATCTTTATATTACCTATTGAGCTATCACCTGTTGGTTTCAAATTTCATTATAAACTGTTAAAAATCTATTTAAAGAATTAAAAATTAATTAAACTTAATGAATTAATTACTATTTGAAAAAACTGTATTAACGTCCAATGTCATCCACTACAAGCTTAAAAAGGAATTTGAACTTGAGTGGAGGAATCAAAAGTATTCTATTAGTGATTGAATATTTGAACAAGATATATAAATATATATAGGCAGAGTGTAAACTAATAGTAAATATTGAAGAAAATATCAAAAACATTTTAAATAAAATTTTCAATTTTACTCATAAAAGTTGAAATTTTTTATTAGATATCAAATCTAAACTTCAAGGAAAAAGGGAAGCGGACCATTGTCCTCAACATTTTTTCTCACATTCTCCCATATAGGGAATATCCTCTCCATCCCACATAGGTATTAAACTTAAGTTAAGCATTTTTGAGCCTCAATCAAGTAATGTTTTGGAGAACCAGAATTTTTTCTGCATCTGTCTTCCGAATATGTATTCTGGAAATTTTCTTTTACCAATTGAGATAAAGTTTTGATCCGAAATTTTGATCTGGAATTGTAGTTATGTTAGTAAACACATTTGGAATTACATTGATTGAAGTTATTGCGTTATAATGCATGCGAAAATATAAAACAATAGACGATTAATCATTTGATAAATGATGCTTAAAATTTGATATAAATACGCATTTTATAATCTAAATCTATGTGCCAAATTTAATTTATCTAGCCCCTTTCATCGTATAATCTTCTGTTTGAACCGCCATACAGATATATTTTTGACTTATTTCTTCAAAATTTGATAGACATCTGCAAGTTAGTGTCTAAAATCTTCAAAACAAATTTTAATAGTCAAGATTGCAGCACTTCTGTTTCATTTTGTTCATGCAGACATAATGCCTTAAAATTATTTTTCGGAATAATGGTCATCAGAAGGGTGAGATTCATTAAAGTTTGGGGCTCACTTTTTTAAAGATTACAACGTTTTCTTTATATACTTCGATACGAGACAGTAAAAAGAAGGATATTCCACAAAAGTGCCATTATTTGGTGAAAAAAATTTCTTATGATATCTTTGGAGATTTGTGTTGACTTTTATTGCGGTTAACGCCGAAACTGGGGTTGAATAAAAGTGCCGAAGCACTGGTGGTCATGTACGCTAACCAGTTTTCGTCGTTATTGATCTTCTAGTTACAATAAACTTTTATTACTTTGACAATTTTTCGGATGAGGTTTATATAAAGAATTCCTTCGTTATTGTTATTTTTACGAAATCAATTAAATGATATCCTTGTTCTTTGTTGAAATCTTTGTTTGGGTATATATAATCTTTGCTATTAGATAAAAATGCAGCAGTGGATCTGAGAATGATTTTAATAAACGTTTTAGAGAGTAGGAACTTCCATATATTCGAAGATGTGAGTATCCAGACCGTCTTCTTTTAATCTTATTTTTCAATCTACAAAAAGTACAAAAATATACAAAATTGTTCAACGAATGCTCTAAACATATTATTTTATCCTTTTGTTTTTATTTTAGATACATTTCCATATTTAACACATATTTAACATACTTGAAATCGAAGGGAATTTTTATTCTGAAAAAGCAATCTCCAAACGTCAAGAATCTTTGAGTTTAAAACCACCATAAACACAGGGCAGAAGGGAATTTAGATTTTTTCTTGTCCTCTGACAATTAGCAGTTATAATTTCCGAGGTAAAATGTATCAGATTACAGTATTAAATGAAACACTGATATGCATAGCTACAAAAAAAACATTACTAGTAACTTTGAAAGATGATATCCAATAACATGCATCGACGATACAACAAATATGTTACTTAATAATGAGAGCTGTTTTTACCTTATCTTTGATACATCATATTTAATTGCACCTTCTGCCAAAAACCATCAAAGGATAATTATGTATCAAAACATATATAATAAAAGTTTTAAAAAGACAATCGTTGTGAAAAATTTTCATTAATTAAAAAAAAAACAAGGTTTATAACAACTTGGCTTAAAGTATTTTGTCATTCATTCGCTCCTTTGAAATAAAAATGTAATATTCTAATTAATTTCTAAGTTTTCGTTAAACGTTCTTTAGAGATTTTCGTAAAAATACAAAATTCCAACTATTTAACAGAGATTTCAAATCCATCAGTGTGCGTCTTCCTATATAAAAATAAAATTCGGACAATTACAAAATCCTTTCTTGAACAACTATATAAATGATTACAAAATTCTCTAGAGGAATATCAGTAACAGGTTTATATAAGCGAAATAAATTCATTGTTGGTATCGGAATACTGAGTAACTTTTCCCGTTTTTTTTTCAATTCAACCATCTATTTCAGTTAATCGCTCTGAATGCTGAATATCTAAATAATTGAGTTCCAGGAAGGGAAAAGATTATTTGCATCGGAATTTTAGTTTTGCTGTATTAAAGTTCCATTGTAAAGCAACAATAAGGCGATTTTGGAACGATATCGTAATTTTGAACCGCTGTCATATGACGAGGACGACACCTGGGATGGTATCCTCCTCTCCACACTATGCCACACCAGCGGGAGGACATTTGGCCCTGAAAGATCTAACGTGCAACTGGTCCCCTTATACGTCGATTTTTTGGTGGAATAGGGTGTCGAACCTGCAACCCTATGACTTAGACGATACTATACATCCAGGCCATTACGACCCATATTCGTGCTGAAAAGGCCTGAACAAAAAAATTTAAATGGTGTCTTAAAAAAGAAAAAAAAAAGATGTCGTTTCCGCAATCTCTTTCTTGTGAACGAATAGCATTCCAATATTCATAATCCCTTTCTATTACATCTAAATTTAATATTATAAAAAATAAATAACTTCAAATACTACCAAAACTTTGAAATTGCGTATGCCATCTGGGTCTAATGTAATACATTGGTGACAGAAATCAAAGAATTCAGGTTTCAAACCCGATTCCTTTCGCAGAAAACCCGCAGTGAATGTGAGTCTTGTACAAATTAAATCTGAAGTGAAGTTTCAAAAGAAATTTATTATTAGGGCGATTATAGAAGAGGCATGCTATTTCATGAAAATATCGAAGGCCGCGCCAGCCTGGGAATAAGGTCTCGTCTAGTGGACTGTAGTGTTTCAATTTCGGCACCTGATTCCACCGAAGAACCGTTATGTAAGGGGGTTTGTTGCCCGTTAATTCCGTAAGGGCCAAACTCTATCCGGCTGGTGTGGTGTAGAAAGTTTGGTGCCAGCTCAGGTGTCATCCTCGTCGTCTGAATGCTTCTCAGAATTATTAAGTCCCAAAATAGTCCAAGCGCTGCTTTACAGCGAGACAATATAATTAAATTAAATTCATGATATTCCCATGGTAAGAAAAGAATTAAAAACTATGAAAACCATCTGAACTTCGAATTTTCCAATGAGGAGGAATCATGCCTGTATCTAGTCTGAAATATTTCCCTTTAACCATCGTTTTCATGGCATCATTTTGTACCAAACGTATTGAACAGTTAATTTAAAAACTCTTCGGTTATATTCTTTAACCTTTCATTTAACCTATATTAATATGTTGTTGTTAATTATGGCACTTTCCATAATTGGCAAGCCCTCCGCTGATACAGCAGCATCTTTAAGCCGAAATGTACGTCTCTCCTTTTTGAAGTAGCGCCAACTAGGGCCAAGAGCCCGACTTAGCTACGCACTCACCTCATTTGCTTGCACAGCCCCTTTTTCAAGGGGGGGGGGGGGTACATTCGCATATAGCAGAACATCCATGCCCGAACTGGAACTCGATCCTCAGAACACGAGGAAGATGCGCTACCTCTGAGCCAGTAAGCCGGCCTCTTAGTATATATATATATATATATATATATATATATATATATATATATATAAAATTATTTTTGAAAAATTACATTAATAATTAATAAAAAATATCATTATATTTTTAATTTATGTTTGTAGATTTTAAATACAAATAAAGTAGCTAAGTCATTACTAATTTTGCATTTATTCTAATTTAATTTGTTTAATCAAAAAGAAAAAAAATAATTTAATGTTTTTCCATAATGTTAGCTACTGTTTTTTTTTTTTTTGAAATGGACTATAAAATTTCGAAATGAAATCAGAAAATCAGAATGAAATCAGAAAAAATATTAATATAAGAAAATTATTATCTGTTTAATTATAGGAAAGATTTCCACACAATACTTTCGGATTATTTTTTGTTCATCGCTATTGCTTTTTTTCTCATCTTTTTCATATTTTGGGTCAATGAATAAATTTCTGAGACGAGAAAGCTTGCAAGTCCCTATTTCTTATATTGAGGAAACAGAAAAATTTTGTAAAGGCCCCTCTCTTTCAAATCATATCTCACTACTGCGCATGAGCAAACAGCAGAAGGGGATAGATAATATAATAACTTAAGATTATAAGACTGGAATAAAGCGGAAAACCTTCAGATTGTTGTTAGATTTAAATATTGCCTGGAAATAAATTAATAATTTTTATACTGTATACACTTAGTCTATTATTGTTCTGCAATAAAATCAGTATTCAGCAGATAATGCATCCATTACAAGAAACAAAATCATTGAGAAAGTAAATTGCAGTTTCTGAATCCTTGATATTTCTCCAGATGCAAATATTTGAAGAATAATGAATATCTAGTCACATAAAATCGAGATAACTATTATGTAAAACAGAATGAAGGGATGAATGTTTCGTTGTATCGGAAGAATAATCATTCTAGTGTTGTTGTCAGGAAACTCGTTTAGAGAAATCCTGAAGCAATTAAGGACAAAACCCTCATTCTAGCAACAGAAACCATTTTCGAATATATGTGCATCGATACGATTTTCTCTTTCTGTCTGCCTGGGTACTTAGTACTATGAATCTATTATCTATTGTTCTTGCTTCTATATAAACTAATTTTTGTTGGTGTTATAGTCTCCTACTTAGTGTTAGTTTTTCAATTTTAATTTGAAAGTTATTAGGAACATAAAATGGAATAAACATGGTGTTTTATTATTACAAAGAGATAAGTACAAGTTTTAGAAATGATCATATTCAAGAAGCTAAACCTCTTTCAATTTTTATTAAGTGTAATAATATCTTGGGCTATATATTCGCTCCTTTTTTCGATTACTTAAACGTATAGATGTTATATGTTGTAAAAATATTATTTCGATGAGGATAACGGTAAGGAAAGTGATATTTTCATAATAATAATATCTGGTGCTATATATTATCTCTTCAAGTATTACATTTTTTAAAAATATTTAAATATTTTTGAGTGATGTAAAATATTTGAATGCTGTTTAATAATATAAAAGAATAATGTCAAAATTTTACTTCGATGATGGGGAGAATGGTAAAGATAATAATAATATTTTTATAATAATAATATCTCGTGCTATTTATTATCTCTTTTTACGCTTACTTAAAAGCTTCAGATATATATTTTGTAAAGATATTGTTATTATAAAGATATTATAAAGAACATTATGAAAAAGTGAGGATAATAATGATATTTTAATTTGTATCCATTCCTTTTATTGTTTATATATA
>JAOUZG010040699.1:34628-60883 GCA_026289955.1 Argiope argentata
GAAATGGGGACCTCTCGATATGCAGTCGAATGCTCTACCACTGAGCTGTACCCCCCGACACTCCGAAGGCTGAAAGATAAATTTTTGCTGGCTATATGCCGTTTCTTTATCTTGATTGATAATGATTTGTAAATGATTATTTTGCTGTGCAATAGGCAGATAACATAGATATTATTTCTGCCTTTGTTTTAACATGATAAAAATATATGTGGTGTTGGTTTTTCTTTGCATTTTTCTTGGATTTCCTGATGAGTGAAACAAAGTAACTCAATAGATCTACAAGGTGCATAGGTAATTGCACTTAGAGTGATAAATTTTGAAAGTAATTACTTTTTAGATTCTATGAACTTATTGAGAATGTTCTTTCCTAAAATTTTATGGTTTTTGAGTTCATTAAAATGTTATAGATATTGTAAAATTTTTCTGAATAAATTTTGAGTACATTATAGTTGAAAAATGTGTTTGCTTTATTAGAAAATTAAAGAACTTGACATTTCAGCGATACTTAGAACTGTTTTTTTTTCTCCTTCTTTTATTTGTACGTTTTAAAAAATATTTAAATTTAATTATTCAATTTTTTAAAATCTCATTTATAATTTTAAGCACAATTAATGTTTTCATTTTCACATGCTATACAGCACCTTAACAAAATCATGGGAAGATACGAAAATGGAATAATCGGGTTATTTTTAATGCCTTTAATAGCTCTGTTATTGCTACTAATGGCATTTGCCGTTAACAAATGCGCTGACGGCCGTCAGGGATTTTAAGCCAAAAGGAGTGTTTCTTGCTTTGAAGTAGCGCCAACTAATTGCCCAGATTACGAATTAACTACTCACTCATCACATAGCTTACAGGGGGCACATCTATGCACCTTACAGACTGAACACAGAAATACAAATTTGCCCAGACCAAGACTCAAACCCGGGACGTCCTGCTCTCGAGAAAGACGGAATACCGCTATGCCAGGACGCAACTTTAAAACCTCTTATGATGTTTAACCCTTTCAACGCTACCGACGAGATATCTCGTCTTTCAGATACTTCCAGTTAAAAGATTGTGTGGGCTAAAATTTGTCTCATTCTATTTTAGATAGGTTGATTGATATATGTATTAGAAAGGTAGATAGGTTGATAAATATGTATTAGAAATTTAGATAGGTTGGTAAATATGCTTTAGAAAGTTAGATAGATTGATAAATATGTATTAGAAAGTTAGATAGGTTGATAAATATATAATAGAAAATTCTATGTTTATGTAATTTTATTATTTGTAATTCTTACTTTTTTTCTTTCAATTATTTATATTTTTTATTATTGCTATAATTATTCATACAGTAATTAAGACTGAACATAGATGGCGCAGTGTGCTCCAAACTATATGTTTACTTGGAATGTGAGCGACGCTCACTTGAGCTTTTTTATTGTAAACACTTCAACCAGAGTGTTGACGTGAAATAGTGCAATGAAACACCGATCGCTCTCCATTAACATTAAAAGGCATTATTTATTCGTTCTTTGTGAGCGGCACTACATTTAAATCTATATTATGTATTACCTTATATATGTGTGTGATAATCGTCCATGTGTTGTTATATGTGTGTGCGTGCGAAAATAAATAAGAAAAGACCGAAAAAGTATATTTCTTTGGATTAAACACACACATCCTGCTACAACCTATATAAACTGGCATAAGAGAAATTTAGCTCACAGAAACCTATAAATGGACGTCGGAGATATCTCGTCGGTAGCGTTGAAAGTGTTAACAAAATAAAGATAAGATTAAATTTTTTATAGTTAAATTTTAATTAATTATTTAAACAAATGGTTTAACATATTTGAAATCATTAAATATTAATTTAACTATTTTTTAAATCGGCCTTTTTTCAATTATCAATATGATGTAAAAACTCTACTCAATGAATAGAAGCTATATGAATGATACAATTAAACTGGAAAAATCATATCTATGGCTCTATCACGTTCCGAAACGTCCCATTCGTTCCATGAATCGAATTCCTCTCCCCTTTTGATGAATTGAACAACTAAAGGCAGGCAGAATGTTTCTTCGTTAGTTGCATATTTCAGGTAGGTAGATCTGCTGGGTTGGAATGTCCAGGAAAAAATTTCAAATCTTCTACGCTTGTCAGCTCTCGTATTTCTTTAACTCTATTACCAACAGATGTATTCCAGGGCTCTGTGTTAGCAATACATCCCAGAACTATTATAGAATCTGTGCAAAAATATGTCTTAAAAGACAAATTCAAAGTGTCTAGTATAACAGAAGCAATTCTAGCTCCAATAGCAGCTCTTAAAAGGTCTAGTCGGGGAATTGTTGGTCTTTGCATGGGAGTTACTCTAGCCTTTGCTAAAACTGATGAGATTTTCACCTCATCCTCTTCTTCACACCGCAGAAAGACGCAACAGGCATACCCATGAGCTGAAACCTCTGTAAATATGTGTAAGTTCACCTTCTCAGTTTTCCCATGCAATATCTTACAAGGAATTCTACAACTTTCTACAAGATTTAGATGTTTAGCCCATCGCTGATAACGTAATTGCATGTCGGCTGGCAGTTCTTCGTCCCAATCTAACTTATCACGCCAAGCGTCTTACAATAGCAATTTCGGTAATAGCTTTGCAGGTTATGTGAAACCCAATGGATCATTATACTGTTAACAATAGAGAGCATTTTCTTTTAGTAACAGTTTCGTCAAATTTCTTATCAATTTTGGGATTAACACAGCAAAGCTCATCGCTATTTGTATCACACTTAAGGCTTAGTACATTTTGAATTTCTTTATTTTGAATGCCACTATGTGCCCAACATCTTAATTCAAATGAAGCATTATTGATTATCTTCATTGTTTGACTCTTAAATTCATTTAGTTCTTCTAGACTTCCAACGCTAGTTGTTATATTTTCTACATATAATCCTTTCTTAAGTTTTTCCAAGGTCAGTTGAAGCAATTTAGTTTGAAATTTTGTTAAATTAAGATGGTGACGTGTACTAACATTCAAGAGAAACGAATTTTAAGTCACTCTAAAGACGGCTCAGCAATGTATAAAAAAATCCTAATTTAGATTAATCTTTGGTATTTCACCTCAAGAATCTCAAAGAATCAAGTATTAAGCCGATGATATTTATCACTAAATTTGAAGGCTTCACCCATCAGTTGCTAAACCTCCCATAATGGCAAACAACCACCATTTTTTCAAAAATTGTGCAAACCTGAACTGTCGTCCGCCATTTTGTTGGTTTCGCAAAAGATCATTAAGCGCTTCTTATGTTCTGATTTTTTGACTCGTTAAAAGGATTAAAATCTGGGATTTGTTTGCCAACAAAAAAAGATACAGTAGCGTATTTCTAAAATTATGGAATTATTTCATCTAAAAATACGTGTTTGAATGGACATGATATGAATTTATTCGTGAAAATAGACAAACAATGGCGTTGTAATGTATCAAAGAGTTCTGGCCACCTAAGTATATAGGCTCGAGTTGGTTGACGACCGTTGACACAGCGACGGTCTGATACGTAAGTACCTCCAAGGTAGTTGACGACCGTTCGCATATCGACGATCTAATACGTAAGTACCTGTTTCTCCTGCAACAGAGTACAGTAGATTTATAGTAACTGTTAAAAATTTTGATCGTAAATATTCTACTTCAGTAGCTATTCTTGATCAACAGAAAATTTGCTCAACGTTACCTAGGATACGTGATGAAAAATTACTGTCTGAACTTGCTTCTCGAAGTATTAAACGGACAAATGTTGGAAAGGATATGCTCTCTATAATAGTTCTAGGAGCTGACTTATTAGGTAGCATTTTGGCCGAAAGGATTGAGGTGTTTAGATCTGCAATGTCAGCCTTTAAAGACTGGTTGGACAATTTTAGGATTAGGTAGTTAAAACAGAGTGGTTAGCATGGTCACGTTAACCTTACAGAACAGCGAATTACCAAAACTTTGGGATTTAGAAGTTTTGGATATCAAAGATTCAATTGAAAGAAAAAATAAGGCTCTCCTTGAAGAAGAGACTATGACCTATCTCCGAGAAACCTTAAGGATCTGTGAAGATGGGAGATATGAAGTTGCTTTACCATTGTTATCTGGACACCCACCTGTTTATGATAAACTTGATATAGCTGGATCTAGACTACGTTCAGTAACAAAACGCTTACTGAAAGAAATTATCTACGATGATGTCTTCAAACAGTGGCAAAGGGAAGGCATAATAGAAGCTATATCAGATGGTGAAATTTCGAAGCCAGATCATTATCTTCCTCACAGGCCCGTCTTCAAATCCCCGAGTGCTATATCTAAAGTACGACCTCTTTTTGATGCGTTTTTCAAACGACCTGGATATGCTTCTCTAAATGAATGTTTAAGTGCTGAACATAGTCCTTAGAATATAGAGCAGATTTTCCACTTCTGTTAAGATTTCGAACTGGTGCCATAGGATTTATTGCAGATATTAAGAAGCCTTTTTACAGTTGAATGTCAGATCTGAGGATTGTATAAGTACCGAGAAACGCCACCTCCAAATATTCCTTGTGATAGCACTTCCTTTCAAAAGGAGAAATATTCAACTATGCAATTAAACTCTTCTCGATACACGAGCGATGAGAGCCATCATCCATTAATTCTCCGACACAAATTTCTTTACCCTGTCAAAGTCTGACTTATTGTTTTTAGGTATATTTCACGCTCTGAGGGAAGATTTGTTAACAAAACTTCTGTCGAGTTTTGCTCTTCATCTGGGGATTTTTTCTTGGATGAAAAATTATCATTTTTGTGTAAATCTGGACAAAGCAATGGATAGTGCCTCCTTTTACAAATCAAACATTTTACACCACTGGGGCATTTTTTTAGTCATATGACCAGGCTTGAGGCAAACTAGGCCGCATCTTTTGCGCATTACTTTTAATTTTCTATCCTCATAATTCATATTCGATATTTCTGACAGTCCTGACTAGGATGGGAACAGTCATAGAAAACACAACTTTTCTTTTGGTAGTATTTGCAATCAATGTAGCAGCCGTAGGTTCATCTACCTGAACTGATTTATGATAATCCTTTCGTTTTATCCCGCTTACAAATGAAGATTCTACTAGAGTACGATGTTCTTCGCCTTCTACTTCATGGCGTAAGGACATTAAATCTTCCAAAATATTATCCTTTGTGAGAACATGATCCTCTTCTTTGACTTCTCTATTGAGTCTATATCTATTCCAAGACTTCAGGATCTCTGCTGGAAAAAATGATTCCACGACAGGATACAGTATAGCTGCATGATTGGACGTTGTCAAATCCAATGTTTCTAAAGCTTTTTGATACGAAACAAATTTATCATATAATACGTTGGTTCGATTTGTTTTTTTACTAATGCTAAAAACTCCCGCATATAAGCTTCTATCAATAAATCTTTTCTACCGAATCGGGACTTGAAATGGTCGATAACTTTTGAATAATTATCTTTGGATGGTTTGTAGTATTCAACAATATCGCGTTCGTTCGTTTTTGGCTTAAGTGATGATAACCAATATTGA
This sequence comes from Argiope argentata, assembly GCA_026289955.1. Lineage (NCBI taxonomy): Eukaryota > Metazoa > Arthropoda > Arachnida > Araneae > Araneidae > Argiope > Argiope argentata. The sequence continues at coordinate 40,180 of JAOUZG010040699.1, forward strand.
AACGTCCTCATCACTTATGCTGTCATCTTCATGAATCGTGCAAAATTGTCCCCAAAAAGCAACTAATGATCTGGGAATAAGATCATATTCTTACAAACGTAATTTCGGTAGTTTCAAATTATTAGGTAATTGTGATTTTACACCATCTGGCTCTGAAGGATCTTTCAAAATTGAACTCGAATCTTTATTTAAAAGTATTGATTTTTATTTTAAGTTTGAGAAAATTATCTCTATAATCACCTGCTACTTCAAAATCGGCGTGGTATTCGGCAACAGTCTCAATATTTTCTGAAAGTAATGACGCAATTTCATTTTGAATCTCCTCTAAGGGTAAATATTTATCTTGTAATTGAGAATTCAAAGCGCACAGCTTATCGACATCCTTGGCGCCAACTTACGTCGCCAAATATTGTTTCAACTTATTCGCCGCAGCCATAAATGCAGTTCATAACGACTTTCGTTTTGTTTTCAGAGCATCCATACTTAATGTTTTATATATAAACATTAAACAGTTACAGAAAATTATTATCAATTCTTAAATTCTTCATCAAATCTATATTAATAAAAATGCAATCGAAATGTGTTGCTAAGCGCAAAACTGGAGAACGGCTTGACCGATTCGGCTAATTTTTAAAAAATATTTTCGTTAAGACACGAGGATGGTTCTTATGGAGAGAAAAAATTAAAAAACTGCGTGGAAAACAGTTAAAACGACACTTTTCTTACTTTCCCGCCAAAAATCTTCATTTCCTTCCCCCACACCAACTAAGATAGCAGGAAGTAATAAATTATGATTTGTTTAGAAAGAAATGCGCGAAGTCAGATGGTTTTCATTCATAGATAACGGGATGTTTAAAAAAGAAAGAAAATAGTTGCTTTTATTATTAATAGAAAGAAAAGTAGTGAAGAAAAAAAGGATAGAAAAGAAAAGGAGTGTGTGTGTGTGGCACCATTATTTCGTCTGTGCGAGGCATTTTCCAAGCTGTTTTTAAGCTTTTGCATCTCTTGAAAACCAGTTGTGTCTTTATTTGTCTAGTGTGTTTACATTTATGAAAATTTGAATATTATTATTCTATAAAAACAGAATTTTAGACCTTTCCCTCCACCATTTAAGTAAAATATCAATTCCGGGACAATCATTGCTCGGATAGAAAGAGAAAGATGAGTAGTACAATGAACAGAACATCTGAAGAAAATAATAATAAATAATACTATAAATGAATTATATGATTATCAAAATGTGTTTGGTTAAAAAATATTTTGGTGAAAAACCTGTTATGAGACACAGCTACATAAAATATTAGCGAGCAAACTTTAGCGAGCATTAATACTGGCGAACCGACTGGCCGCCAAAGGCGTCTAGTTCTAAATAAATTCTTATTTATTCTAACCTCTAAATTCAAATCAGAATGCAATGGCCTGTCACCGGACGCCAGGTTGTTATGACTCGTGACTCTGCTTTGGTTTTGGTATCCATTTATTTTGAACAACAAAGGACAGAGAATTTCTGATGAGTTTATTTACAGATGATGATAGAAATTGATGAGCATAATTACAGATGAAGCATACTTAATTGATCAAATGACCCGTACATCAGAGATGAAATGGCGTAACTTATCAAAATCTTACTTAAAGCAAACCAACAAACATATTCCATTAAAATCAATTACGTGTTGCCAGATTCCAAGTTATAATAAGATGCAAAAGAAACAGGAAATACATAACTTGTTGGGAGTGGCAACGGTATCGGAAAGGAAATTATCTATTCCCTTATCGACTGAATTCTTAGCATAATCAACGTCAAAATGACTGCATGATGTTTTATCAGCTGATATCAACAATAAATACGATTCGCATTTATTTTCATTCATACAATGGAATAATACTTTAGTAAATCGAAAGATTATTTACAATTTCAAAAATTTGAGTTTTGAACTTGGCCTAGTTTCAGTTTGAAAAGGTAAGATATTTACTTATTCAGTGGATGCCAAATCAAATCATTCACAATATATTAATCATTGACGAATTATATATATGAAAATTTATTATTAATTGCAAGCTATGTAGTAATTAAAATGAAATTTGTTTAATTAGTTTCAATTATAAATTTAATTCCGATGGATAATTTTAAAAAAATTAGTATTCATATTTTGGACTGGTGAAACTAAAATTCTCATTGCTATGTTTGGACAATTAATTCATTTTTTTAAATATTTTAATCCTTTAATTGATTTATTTGCATGTCATGCTTACATTGATTTAAATATTTTTACTTTTTTTACAATTATAAAGCTACTCATAAAATTATAATTTGATATTCGTGGAATATTTAAACAATATATAGATTCTAATCTGAAGATAGTGGAGAAAACCAACCTGTTGAGGGATCAAAGTATAGAACTTAGCGAGTCAATTGTTAATTATGATTTGAGTTTTTACAAACCAGGTTGATGGTACGTTTTTATTCCATTTGAAATTAGTAATCGTTATGTGATTTATCGTTTACTATTCTAAACTATGTTTCAATGGATGTTAACGTACAGTTCTAACGCTCGTTAAATGTACACATTTTATTTTTACTACTAATAAAGTAATATGCGTCTCTAATATCAGCGCTTTGTTGATTACTAAGCGTAAATTTACTACATATGCATATATTTTTTCAGTTACTTATTACACACATTTTTGAAATCTTAATGAGTATTTTAATAGTAGTAGTATTATGTGAGTAATAGTATTATGTAGTAAGCCTTTTAATAAGTATTTTATTATTTAGTATTTTAATGAGTATTTCATTATGTAGTAAGTAATTTAATGAGTATTTTATTACGTAGTAAGTATTTTAATGATATTTCATTATGTAGTAAGTATTTTAATGAGTATTTTATTATTTTGTGTTATAAATATAATTTATAAAAAAATAATTTTAATTAAATTTTTATAAATTATACTTATTATTAATATTATTTTAATTTATAAAAAAAATTGAAAAGTTTTGCAGTTATTTCGCGATACAATCATAGTTCAAGCATCATTAAAAATTAAAATAAACTTTTTAAAATTTTTTAATTTGCTATTTCTTTAATTTTAATACATTTTTAAAACGTTTTTATGATTAATACGCAATGTATTATTTTATATAATTTAATGTGATGTTAATGATTAATATAAAGTAATAAATGTAACATAATATTTGAATGTAATATAAAATTTAATGATTAATACAGATGTAAAAAATGTTTTATCTCTAATTTTGATACATTTTAAAAATCGTTTTATAATTACCGTTTTATTTCCATAACAACAATGATTTTCATTGTTATAACAAAAACAATTATCAATCACATAAATTGCTACTTCATATTTCAACTTTGTTTTTTAATAACTAAAGTATAAAAAATGATTGATTATTTTTTTTCCTTCTGAATTGTTTTCATTACAAAAAAATATTAGTATTTTTGTAATATGACAACAAGATGTTTTGTGTAGGAGGTTTTGGTGTCTCCGAAATTTACGGGCATAAAATAAAGATTATGAGCAGCGGAAAATTATCGATTGAAGAATTTTTTTTACATCCTTTTATCAGTATTGCATTATTATTATGTACGCTTCTTTGAAAGCAGAGGCGTTTTTAAAAAAATCTGATGAAGAACTATGACATCATATACAACTACATATAAAACTTTCTTTAAGAATTTGTTTTTTTTATAGTAATGAAATGAAATGACCATTGCTATAAAATCCATTTTGTTAAATGATAGTCCAATTCTGAGGTTTTTAATATTTCTATAAACCATTCTTTCGTAATGAAATATACATTTATAATCATAGGTTATACTTGAACTGATATAAGGCATGTCTTCAGCCTACAGAGAAGAATTAGAAAGCAAAGGTTTCCCGCCTTTACACCTCGATCATCTGACACCTCGAATGATACAAATAGCAGAAGAGGAACTGAACGAAACCGAGAACACGCGCTCCTCTTCAATCGAACAATTAAGAGAATTAGTTAAGAGTAAGAACTTTAAAATTTCAGAATTTATTATGTTTAAGCTAATTATTTACTTTTATCATTATATTGTTGTTGTTATTAGTGGCACTTGCCACGCCCAAGCTTTGCCGAGCTATCATCGAGTTTTAAGCCGAAAGGAGAGTCTTGTTTTGAAGTAGCGCCGACTAGGATCAATACGACTTAGCTACCCACTCATCACAGTCACTCGCACAGCTCTTTTTTATGTGGGGAGGGCATATTTATACACCTTACAGATAGAACACAAAAGAACAACCATGGTCCTTTTGTTGTGAAGTTGTGAAATACTAGAACATAAACCATGACGATATTGACAATCCAGAGTATTCTTAAAGAAATTTTCAATAATAAAGATTTTATCTTTCTTCCACCACATAAAATTGTGGATCTTGGGTGAGCATGCGAATAATATGTACGGCATTGGTGAACGATAGTTACAAAATATACACATTTGACATGAATCTTGTATTTTTACTGAATCTATTGCGTTTATATATTTCGAATACCGTTCTCCGTAAAGATAGGAACTAAAATCTATGATAAAAATACAGCTGCAAGTATAAGATGGAATAGCAAATGCCAGCCATTGTGATTATGAATTAAGGCGTTTATATGCGTGAGAAATGACATATTGATAGTCAGATAAATTATCTGTCTCAGACTTTCTTAGTTATGGAGCTCACTTCTTCTAAACCAGTACCTGATTTTCGTTCAAAATTTGTTAGATATCTGGAGATTCTGTCCGACGTCCATATAGTTTCAGCCACGTTACTCGAAGCGCTTCTGAGTTGTTGTATTCTCAGATAGACATTATGCCAGAAATGTTTTCGGTTTTTTACTCAAGGAGGTCTGATGCCGAATTTTTTCAAAAGCTTTTAGATTCCTGGAGATTCGGTCTGACTTCCATACACCGAATTTCAGTCTGACTCAAAACGTTTTTGAGTTGTTGCATTCTCAACAACTCAGCTGCAGAGATAATGCCAGAAATGCTTTCGGTTTTTAACTCAATTTGGTCTGATTCCGAATTTTTTTTTTTGTGTTTACAATTTTTCCTCTTTATCTCGTATAAATTAATGTGAAAATGAAGAAATGCTTAATCTTCTAAATTGTCTAATGCATTTGCATCAAGGGTTCAAATCACACGCTAAGATAAAACTGCATTAAAAGCAATCTCATCATTATGGATTGCCCGACTGGTTTAAAACGCTTCAGTTATTTCGGTGTCAGGGTAAAATTCTCAGTTCAATTCACAATACAAGCTTTCCAGTTGTCTATTGCACTTTATCTTCAAAGAATTTTCCTGCTATGCATGTAGTTATTCACAATTTGTTCTTTTTTTTTCAGAGGAAAATAACCTTCAGTGTCGCATCGATGACGATTTCCTCTTGCAGTACCTGAGAGCCAGGAAATTCGACGTCAAAAAGGCGTTTGCTCGTCTCCAAACCTTCTACCATGTGATTAGCAAAAAGTTCTCAGATGTTTTCTTTCACATGGATGAAGAGAGTGCGAAAAGGGCACTCAGAACAGGATTCACAAACCACTTGCCATACAGAGATAGAGATGGTGCTGCCATCATCTGCTTCAAAATACGTAAGAATTGATGATGTTTATAGACTAAATATTATTTCCAAATGTCTAGATGTTATAATTGCTTGCTATAATTTGCAGGGCACGTGAGGATCAACAAATATTTTAAGACGGTTTACAGGGCAGATTGTTGATTCTAAAGCTAGCAAATACTGTCTGTGGTTATTTCTTTAGTTTTTAAGCACTCAGCTTGAAAAGTGTTTTCAAATTATAAATTAAAGAAATTTTTAATTAAATACTTATTAAAATATACATTTTGATTTGTGACTTCGGAACAAATTATTCTAAAAAATTATTTTTACACCAATTTAAAAGATAATTAACTCTTAAGTGATTTTAATATCCTTTCAGCACAAATTTCTTTCTCTAGTTTTAATAAAATTAATTTTTAAGTATAAAACATAATGACATATATTTATTCTTTTATTTAGTGATTTTATACTTTTTTGCGTTGTGACAATATTTAGTATTTTATTACAAATATGTAATTGTGCTTCCCAACACGAACACTGTCATCGTAAGAAAGACTACTTTACGATCAGCCTTGTTACGTGTTGAGTGGGTGCAACATCAATGATATGAGAGCTTGGCGACAAACTTGGCTACTTTGGTGTCAAAATGGATAATGCTAGAAACCTGGAGAATTTTCACGAATTTTCACGATCCCACAGAAACTGACATGCACCCTGATTGACCGAGAAGGTTCTCGGCTCGAATCCAGGGAGCTATAAAATGCAGGTAGACTCTAATCGTGGTTAATGGGAATTGAATTGAACTAAATGAGAAGTTGGAGTCGAAGAACAGTAACAGAGGATAGAGAAGCAACGGTGGAGTTCCAGTTCAAGAGAGTGCTGAGTCCCTTTATCTTCTGTGGAAGCAGTGGATGTGAATTGAATTGAACTGGAAGCGGAGTTGATGTCGGAGACAAGTAACGAGTTTTCGAGAGGATAGCGAAGCAACGGCAGAGTGGACGACGTTATGTGTAATTCAAGCAAGTGCTGAACTGATGTGTGCCGAGTCTTGTTGTCTACTGTGGAATCAACGACGTAGTGCGGGAAGTATCCAGTCGTGTGGTAGTGAGTCGGCAGATAAAGCGAGGAGGCAGTGATAACTGCAGCCGTCTGGAGAGACTGTAAAGCGAAGTTCTGAAGATCTAATTTCTTGGATTTTGTATGACCGCTTTGATTGCTGTGATCAATTACTACTTGTGGGCTGATCTATGTTCGTCTCTCCTTACATATTTACTGTGTATTCGTCTTTTTTGTGTTGGCGTCTTCGTGTAAATAAACGCCATTATCGTTTTTTACTTAGGGCTGCTGATTGTCGTCCCACCATACACACACGATATAAATGAGCCCGTTGAGAATTTTCATAACAATATTTTTGAGAGTATTTGTTGCTATAGTTTAGAGTAAATTTTGAAAAATAATAAAAAGACAGATTATCTTATTCTAAAACTTTATCCCATTACGTTGTTCTGGATTAAAACTTAGAATCTTCTTTAAACTTTTACTTCTATAAATGTCGAAAGGAAAAAGCAAGAAAAAGTATCCGATAAATTTCTACGACAATTTCTCATGATGATACCCTGTAACTTCTATTTATTACGGAAAATCCTTTCGATGGGTGTACAATGCAAGTCCAGTAAGCTCTGTAATCAATAAGGACAATTTATTATATACAAAAGACATATTTCCTGGAGAAACCTCGAAATAAGGATGAGATTTTTTTTTTGGTTTGGTGGTTGGATCTTGCCGCCTTGGAGGGTACACGAAAAGATGGGGGTCTGACTCCTCCCATCGATGACGGGATGTACTTCCTTAGGGGAGGGTGGTGTCGTGACCATTGATAGCTTGTAGAACTCAATAACAATTCCCGCCAGTGTTACTCTCGCTGTGGTTCATTCAGTATTATTTATCCTAGGGAAAAAAACAGAAAACAAAATGCAGGCAAAGAATACATAAGAAATTATTTTTTAACACGCTACCAGCAAATCGTTATTTAACAATTGGAACACCACGAGATGGAGAGAGAGAACTCTTTTTAAAAGAGAATTCACTTGGCTACTTACATTTACTGACTATTGAATCCTACCTCCACAAGTTATAAATCCCCGATAGAGATTTGAATGTTTTAGAAGGATATTGTACCTTCGCTCCACATCAATACATCACAAAAATTCCCTCAATTTCAAGTGGATTCTTTTTTGTTACCATGCTCGTAAATGTTGAACTTAGCATCCATTCAGCAACCGTTAGCATTATTTATAAAATGCTCTCCCTAACTAATAAAACTAACTGCGTTGAGAAACAATATTTCAAATTTAGAACACAATGAAAAATGATATTACGTTTTTCTAATGCAATTACATTCACTATCGCTGTTACTAAAAATCTTCCAATAGCATGTGCAAGTATACTTGCTCTGACTTTCTTGTTTATTGGTTTTAAAAATTTTATGTTATTCAAATTGATTTAGAGTATTATCTGAAAAAATAAAAAAAAAGTTTTTATAAATTTTACTACAACTTTGATAACTACTTAAATAGTATTATATATAATTTATTAATTGGGATTGAATTATTATTTAAGAAGGTTTTACAAAAAATATAATCTATGTGTTTTCTATACGTTGTTTTGAAACCTATAGCCTATGAGTTGCTGCTAAATCTATAGTCTATGCATTGCCTATACGCTGCTTCGAAACCTATAGAATATACATTGCCTCTATGTTGTTTCAAAATCTATAGCCTATACGATGCCTTTATGTTGTTTCAAAACTTAAAACCCATAGATTGCTTCGAAACCTAAAGATAATTAGTTGCTTCGGAAGATAAAGATAATTGGAATAAATTGAGCTGCTCTTTCAAATTTTATTAATTCCTTTCAATATAGAACTACAAATCGTTGGAATCCTATTTAATGGGATCTTATAAACTGAAATAATACTGATTTTATTATTTTCCAATTCATAAAGACAAAGAAAGAATTTAGGTATTCATTTAACGTAATTCATAATACGCACTCGATAAAAAAATCGACGCACCAAAAAGCAATCATCCGATTGCCTAGAAATTTCGTTTGCATGATTGTTTTGACCAGATATGCAAATGATTACATTTTGGCGTCCAACGAATGAATAGTTTGATCTCCAGCGCATCGGAACTGCGCATCCAGCAGATGTATATAAGGAGCAGTTCTTCAACGGTTGTTAAAACGCTCGGTTTGATTGCGATTCAGATTACCTTTCAACAACTTAAAAAATGCCCCGCCGCAGGGTTCGTGCTCATTACGAGCAACTGTCAGAGTTTGATAGAGGTCGTATCATTGGATTGAAAGAGGCGGATTGCAAAAATCAGAGAATCGCTCGTCATTTGAGTCGAAGCGATGCGGCGATTCGAAGAGGCTTACAGAGATGGGTGGAAAATGGCAGAGTTCAGCGCCAGGATGGTAGCGGTCGACCTAGAGCCACAACAGATTGTGAGAACAGAGTAATTGTCCGATCAGCTGTCACAGCACCTTATTTATATCTATCAACCATCATCATCTGTTCAACCCAAACACCAGTGTCCATCATAACCATTCACAGACGGTTCAGACAGCTAAATCTACGCTCGCGCCCACCGTTACTCCACCTATCACTCACGCTTGCGCACTGCTGAACCAGATTACAGTGATGCATGGCTCGATTAGTTTGGAATGATGCCGAGTGGGGATCAATAGACTTTAGCGACGAATCCCGCTTCCAGCTGTGTCCTGAGGATAATCGAAGACATTTTTGGAGACATCCAGGGCAGAGGTCGGGATCTTGCTATCACTATTGCACGCCACACCGGCCCTCAACAAGGCATGGTCTGGGGTCCCATTTCCTTTGATAGCCGGACCCCTTTGGTTGTCATTAGAAGTGCTGTTACGGCCCAGCGGTACGTCGACGACATCATAAGACCTGTTTTGCTACCGTTCCTTTTGCAGTAACCTCGGCTTGTTTTTCAGCAGGACAATGCCACACCACATACGGCACGTGTTGCTATGAACTGTCTGCAAGCTTGTCAAACACTTCCTTGGCTTGCCAGATCTGTCTCCCATCGAGAATATCTGGGATATGATGGGAATGCGATTGAATCTGACATGGAATGTTGATGACCTTGTTCGACAATTGGAGCGATTTTGGCAGAAAATACCGCATAAGACCATCCGGAAGCTTTATCTGTCTATGCTACGCCGTGTTGCAGCTTGTGTCCAGACTAGATGTGGGTCAACACCTTACTGAAATTGTTGTTTTAACTCTGATATATATTATTCAACAATTCTGTGCATTGTATTCCTATCCACCAATTTTCGCTCAATCGGACAACTTCTTGGTGCGTCGATTTTTTGTTATAGAGTGTATAACTGCTGTACAATGTTAATTATTTGAGTAATCTTTATTTCTCTTTCAGGAAAATGGAAAACGGAAGAGTTGGACGCCTTCAGTATCATAAATTGTTGCGTTATTTCAGCCCTCGTAGCCATAGATCATACGGCCACGCAAGTGTGTGGTCTCCGAATTCTAATCGATTGCGAAGGAACCACTTTGCAGCACATGACGTGTCTGACCCCCAGGCTTCTCTACCTCGTCTCGAAAGGTCTCCGGGTAAGTTTTTATTTTCGCCTCCGTGGAAATCAATTCGAATATTTTAGTCAGTCATGTGATAAACCAGTTGGAATGATCAAACGTAGACTTTCTCATTTCATCCTTAAATAATTATGGGCTTTAAAATGGAAACAAATAAGGATGAAAGTTAAATATGAGCTTTCAATATCTTCCTTTCGAATTGAATAAGCTCAAAATTTGTTTCGGACTTACAGTTTTGTTGACTAGGTGACACGGCATTGGTCTTTATACCAAAGTAGGATATATAAATAAAATTCTTATTATGAATTTGCGCTCTTTATTTCACCCATTCACCTATTAGAATTTTTAAAATATCTTATAAAAAGTTTTCATAAAGGAAATAATCTAATCGTAAAACAAGTAATATAAGAATTGATTTTTAAAAATAAATTCCTACTTAGGTCAACAAAGATTTTTTTTTTATTTTAGTTACTTTTTATTAAATAATCACAACTGGTTTTTTCTTATGTTCTGCTTTACAACGGAAGGAGGGGCGCAATAGCTTCTGAGTGTATGGACCTCTTAGCATTCGAAGGCAGATGTCTGACTTCTAGCTCACACACGTCACAAACACTTTTTACGGGGACTGACTTCATTCATCTGCGGATCATAATTTAGATCTGGTGCAGAGAACGATCACCTCCACTCCAGTATCATCAGTAGTATTACTCTCAACGTGGAGGACTTTGAGACCACGACAGATGTAGCGTCCACCACGCACTCACTCACGGAGAGGGTTTGAACTCGAAGCCCAAGGGAAACGAATCCAACGACTATAAACCAGGCTATCCCGGTTGGTACGGTGATGAATAATTTATCAAAATATTGTACTAGCATTGAATTTTCAACACCATTTGAGTCAACGTTTAATGTTTAATAATAACAATGTTTAATTTTAAATGCGTCTAACATTAAGAAAATGGAAGCGTTTGAAATTATCGGTCGAAAACATGTTAAGCCTAACCTCATTAGCGTGGGGGGGGGAACAAACTGAATTCTCTGCTTATTTGGTGGTGGGGAAAGGAAGATTTTTGACGTGAAAGTTAGTTTTTATTTAACTAATAAAAATTAACGAATTAATATTTGGTTTTTATTAAATTTTGTGCAAAATTCTCTAAAAACTTTTTTCCGTCTGTTTTTCCTTCTTTTCTAATATAATTTAACATGATTATTACAAAATAAAGAGAGCTAGATAGATAAAATTCGATGCACAGCATTAACATCTATAGTTAAAATATATTTTCAATTTTGGGCCAAAAACAACAAGGGATTGTTTGTATGTCGCGTTGTGCTTTGAAATATATCAAAGTGATAATTCAAAGACAAACGATTTAAGTACACTCGTATCCGTGAATTAATGATAATTCAGAGTCGTGCTGAAATCGAACTCTAAAATCTATATATCACTCGTAAAATGACTGCACACATCTTCAAAAATCTCATGCAAATTGCAGGAAGCCACCAGATGACACCGATTGTGCGACACAATGACGAAAAGAATAAGAGAATGACATATAAGGTATAAATGCAAAGAAGTAAAATAATTTGCAACCGCTTTCTAAGCCTTTCAGTGCAGTAACCGCGTAACGACACAAAGGATGCATTTGGTTGATTTTTTTTACTTGGTAGAATTATCAACCGTCCGGGATTTGGGTGTACCCATCTAGAAATGTCCGACGAACTTGGAATCGCCCTCAGTGTCATCTCCAGCCTTTATCAATGATTCCAAGATTATGTTAATGCGAATAGACTTTACAGCACATGTCTCACCCGAGTTATAAGGCTGGATGAGGACTATTGCGTGCTGAGCGGGTGTCACTTAAGTGACGTCAGGGCTTGGCTACAAACTTGGCGACTTGACAATGAGTTTGGTGACTTAGGCGACAATATGGATGATACTTAAGCTTCAAAAATTCTCACGATTCGTTCAATAGAAACCGTGATATTCTCTGATTGCCATAGAAGATTTTTGGCCCACCACCCGGGAGCTATCAAAGGCTAGCAGACTCATGTTATGGTGTGGTGAATTGAATTGTGCCGGGAGTGGAGCTGGAGTAGAAGATAAGTAACGAGGCTTCGAGAGGTATCGCGAAGAAACGGCGGAGTGCCAGCGTGCAAGCGAGTGCTGAACTGTGTACCAAGTCCTGTTGTCTGCCTTCGGAAGTAACGACGTACAGCGTGTGGAGTAGATAGTGTGGGGTAGTGGTTCTGCAGTTAAAGCGAAGAGGCGGTGATAAGTTTAGCCGTTTGGAGAGACCGTTGACAGAAGATCTGAGGAACCCCTCTCCTGCAGGATTATGTCTGTGCTCTGTGGAGCTGTGGTCGATTACTACTTGTTAGTGCCTTCTGTAATGTGCTACAGTATGCTGTTCTGTGTTCGTCTGAGTTGTATATATCTGTCGTCTGTGTATTATTCACTGTCTTTGTGTAAAAAAACGTTGGTTTTTTTTAAATAATTTTTTTTACCCAGACCTGATAATCGTGTTTTAACAAAATAAAATAACAAGTCGGCCGGAGAGAATTTATTTCGTAACAATAAAGATGTTAAATTTATGTTGCGGATTTTATGTGTTTAGCTTCCTTTGCTTTGTAATCTACTTGATAACTCAAATTCGACCAACCAAATATTCCAAGAGCATATTTTTCTCAAAATGTGACCCTAATCTACAGATATGGTGTAAAAGACCATGCACAACCGTCTACTTCAAATTGTTTTTGAGTAATCTTTGCCACAGACAGATGGGCATTTCCCCCAAAATCTATTTTTTTGAACTCATGGAGGTCTTAAACGTGGAGATTTATCAAAATCTCGAATTACAATTTTTTGACGATTACTCTATTTTCTCTATGCCACGTATATCAGAAAGTAAGTGAACAATTGGAACTTTTTGACCTTGCTACATGGAAAAGATTTCAAAATGTGGGAAATTAAAGTAACATCTTTTTCTGCTACCTGGGAGAAAGCTCTGGGGTGATTAAGTGTTGCTGGCTTCGTTAAATCATCTAATTTAAAAAAAGTGTAATGTATTACATAGCTTGAGGGGATTTCATTGGACTTCAGTATTGTTGCAAATCTGCAATTTTGCTTCCTAGCATAGAATTGCGTCATCGTAAGAAAGACTGTTTCACGATCAACCCTGTTGATTCCTGAGTGGGTGTTCTCTGAGCTTAGAGATAAGCTTGGTAATCATTTGGCGACGAATTTGGGGACATCGGTTACAAAATGGATATTACTGGAAGTTTCTCGGCTCAGCTATGAGAAATCAGCTCAAGCTTCAGAGGTGAATTGAATTGAACGCTGAATTCAATTGGACTGGAAATGGAGTCGGAGCCGAAGGCAAATAACGATTCGAAAGCGAAACAACGGAAGAATAATCCTCATGCTGTAGCTCTCAAGTGAGTGCTAAACTGAACTTCAGTGTGCCGAGTCCTTTTCTCTACTGTGGAAGCAGCGTCTTGTCATTTGTGGAATAGCCTGTCGTGTAGTAAGGAGTTGGCCACTAGAACGAGGAGACAATGAGAACTTCAGCCGTTTGGAGAGACCGTAGAAGGAAGTTACGAGAAATAACTCTCCTGCTGGATTCTATCTAGCCTCTTTGTGTGTTGCAGTCGATTACTATTTGTGGGCTATTGTCTGCTGTCCTGTGTTTGTCTTGGCTGTACATATTTGTCGTCTGCTTATTCGTCGTCTTTGTGTTAGTGTCTTCGTGTAAATAAAAGTCGTTGTTGTTTTCTACTCAGGCCTGCTGATTGTGTCCTTACACCATGCGCCCACAACAAGCGAAAACGGTGTAACAGTATTGTTCGATGGTTTTTTCAAAACATTTTTGACTCGAATGAATCATAAAAGATTTCATAAGCATGGTTGAGCAGAAATAATGGTTTTACACCTGTAAAAGGAAATAAGGCATTAAGTGTCTGGATACTTACGTGCATCATTCTTTAGCACCCACAATAAAAAAAATAAAGTTTAATGTTTTTGTTATCTCTTTTTATGACATAATGCATTCGACTTGTTTGACAGTTGGAATTTTTAAAAGAATTATAATCTCTTTTTGGATAATAGATTTATTTTATATCGAAATATATAAGTTTTCTTCATCAAAGCAAAGAATATATATATTTATACCCTCCCGATATACAGGGAATATAGATACACTCCCGATTATCCGGATTAATGTGGTAGAAACGCATGATGAATAAAAAAACAAACCCAAAAAGAGTTCTATGAGGGCTAAGATAGCCTCGCTGGTATGGTTTGAATTCGCCTCCCATGGGCTGCGATTTCGAACCCGCCAGCTGAAGACTCCCCATGTGTGCGGACTAACACGTTTTAAATCTGTCTTCCATATCACAAAGTCCTCCATATCGAGAATAATATCATTAGGCCTACTGAGTCAGAGGTGATCGTTCTCTGTTCCAGATCTAAATTACTATCTTGGATGAATGAATGAAATGCATGACGGAAGATGGTCCCGTTCAAAAGATTTGTGACGTATGTGAGCTAGAAGTCAGACTTCTTCCCTCGGTTCCTCTGGGGTTCACACCCTAAGAAGCTATAGCAGCCTCCTTTCGTTGTAAAACGGAACAACAACAACAACGATAGTTCTATGAACTCACTTCTTTGCCACAAACACCAGAAGATAGAGTTTTTATGCCGAAACTCCTTTTTATATTATGTATATTGTCGCTTCTTATTGAGAACTAAGCCCTTCATTTATTTCAAAGTGAACTCTGAAGTTATAGAGTCAATTGAATCATAAAAAAAAGTTGTCGATAACATGTCGAATAAAAATAGAAGGCTCTTTACTCATATAGGTTTATATGAACTCATATAGGTTTATATAGATTTTTATATTACTCATATAGGTTTATATAGGCCGTATAGGTTTATATAAAGGTTACGTGAAAGTTTCAAGAATTTATTACAGAAAAAATAAGTTAAAGGAAATAAAGTATACACTTTTTAACCTGCTGTTGTTTCTAGTGGCATTTGCCATGGACAAGCTCGCTGACTCAGTCAGTGATTTTAAGCCGAAGGCGCGTCTCTTGTGTTATATAGCTCAACTAGAGCCGATAATATGTCTTAGCTATTCACGCATCACATGCCTTGTAGTAGGGCCAAGAGCACGACTTTTGCTACTCACTCATGACATTCGCTTGCACAGCCCTTTTTTACAAGGGGGCACATTCACACACCTTACAGATAGAACGCAGAAGAACTACCATGCCCGAACCCGGGACGCCCAGATCACAGGGAAGACACCCTACCTATATGTCAGGACGCTGGCACATTTTAATTTCAATTCTGTAATGCCCGACTTAAATACAGGAAATAAACAAACCATTAACGTAAATCATAAGCCTAATTTTTAAGAAAATTGACTCAAACTGAATTTATTTTTCGCTGATCATGATAAGTGGTAGCGATAAAATAAGCGATACACAGATACAGAAAGGTAAACCTTAGATAATAATCAAAATTTACAGTTTTTGTTCTAAAAATTAGGCCGGTTAGTACAGAAATCGGATAATTGCGAACCGGATATTCGAGGTTGTACTGTAAACAAAAACATCTTAGCCTCCCTTATAGCTTTCTTACTTCCTTAGCTCACCGTTACGGCTTTTTGCAATAAATTAAGCGTATATATAAGAAACAGAACAATTTCATTCTTAAATGGATTATCTAATCTTTTCTTACCAGTCATTATATATTTAAATTATATCGATTTAATTTTAAAATAATTTTTAATGAATGTTTTTTTTAAAAAAATTGTCAAATTATTTCTTTATTCCAGGATACTATGCCAATTCGATTTAAAGGCATTCATATCAGCAACGCTTCTGCAATATTTCGATATATCTGGAGCATTATCAACATTTTTCTCTCTGAAAAACTCCGGCATCGGGTGAGTTTCACTGATTATTAATACATATTTTTTATTCACAATCTTTTTTCCTCCCTTTGATTTCGATAATGAATTAGAAAAGTAATAGCTTATTTATAAAAATCTGGAGCTTTTGAGACATTTTCCAGAAATAATCAAGCCATTTATCATCGAATAAGTTTTGCATGCTTTCTAAAAAACTACCCGTTTTTTTTAAGCTTCAAACTATAGCTTGCAGAGCGTCTATATTCTTAAAACTAAACTAATACTCCATACATTTTAGAATTCCATAGGCTTGATCATTCTTTCAACTTAACTGCTTAAATTCTTAAAAACTATAATAATACTCCACGCATTTTAGAATTCCATCGGCTTGTTCATTCTTTCAACTTAACTACTTAAATTCTTAAAAACTATAATAATACTCAAAATATTTTAGAATTCCATAGGCTTGTTTTTCCTTCAACAGCTTAAATTCTTAAAAATTAGAATAATATTCCAAGCATTTTAGAATTTCATCGGCTTGTTTATTTTTTCAAATTAACAGCATATATTCCAAAACATTGCCAATTCCCAAAAGACTTACAATTGAACATCAGCTATTATACAAAAAGTAAACGAAACAATACTAATAAAAATGTTTATCAAAGAAAAAATCGTTTGTTTTTACCTTTTGATAATATTTTAATTGAAAGAATATAAGTAGCTGTAATATAATGTCTGAAAAGGAATCGTCTGCTAAATGTCTGTTAATAGATTTAGATTATGATATTTACCGAACAAATCAGAAAAGGGAACCAAGAATGATTCAGCTTCTGATTAAAGATAGAAGATATTCATATATTTCCGACGTAATGAACATGTTTTGATGTTTCATCAAATTTATTTTGCTTTTCCAAAGAAACAACTTATAATGGTAATGAGTTAAAATAGATTTCTAAAAAGGACATTGATATTTCATAAAAGTTGACAGAGATTATAAAATGATGGGAAGTTAGAAAGACAATCAGTATCTACACCAGATGTAGAGGAGGATAAAAAGTCGGGACAATAATCAGTATTCTCACTGCGTTTGGAGAAAACTGAAAGGTGTAGACAGCAATCAATATCTACAATAGATATAGAGAAGGATGAAAAGTCAGGAGAGTAATCAGTATCCGCGATGGATGGAAATTCGGAACGTCAATCAGTATCTGCAATTGATGAAAAGTCAGAACAACAATCAGTATCCCCTATGAATTTGGAGAAAGATGAAAGGTGAAAGTAGCTATCAATATCTACAATAGATATAAAGAAGGATGAAAAGTCAGGAGAGCAATCAGTATCCACCGTGGATGAAAAGTCAGAACGGATGTCAGTATCCCCACGTGATTTTGGAGAAAGATAAAGGGGAAGGTAAAAATCAATATCTACAATATATATTGAGAAGGATGAAAAGTCAGTAGAGCAATCAATATCCGCAATGGATGAAAAGTCAGAGCGATAATCACTGTGCTCAATGGATGAAAAGTTAGGACTACATTCAGTATTGCCAATGAGTTTGGAGAAAATGAGCCGCGAAATATAACCACTACACAAAAGTGATCACAACTGTCCGGAAGCTGTTAACTGACTTTATGAAGTTAGTGCTATAATATGGTTTCCGTGATGCTACGGTTCGTAGTTTCATAACATAACACTAGACTTAAGTGATCACCATTGTCTGGAGGTAATGAACTAACTTCATGAAGTTAGCGCCACCAGTAAACTATCGATTACTGAAGGGTCTATTATATATATACATGAAAATAAAAACAAACGTCTTACTTCGTAAATATTTACCATTTTTTCCAAATTGTTTTCATGTGGTTTTTATTTTATCTAAATGCACTCCTTATTGCCGTAATGTGCAAGTAGATTCATTGAAGGAATGTATTTGAGCGGAGAAATCTTTGTTAGAGATAGGCTGGAGTAAATCTTTCTGTTGACTATAGTTCTCTGGCATTCCAATGAATTTTAATGCTTGTCGGTCGACTGGTTTTTAGTTTTGCCCTTTAGTATATTATGAAATGCTTTGAATCTTGTATTTTGAAATACTTTGAAACTTGTATCGTTAAATATTGTGGATTTTATATTATGAAATATTTTGAGTCTTATATCATAAAATATTGTGGATATTGTATTATGAAATATTTTGCTTTGGATTTCGTGTAATGAAACCCTTTAAATCATCAGTTATGAAAGGCTTGGGATCCTCCATTGTGAATTGTTTAGCTTTGTATCTGGTTTTATGAAATGCTTTAGATCTTGTATTATGATGTTATGAATTTTGTATTATGAAACGCCTCAGTTCTTGTATTATGATATTATGAATCTTGCATTATGAAAATATTTTGGATCTTATATTAGGAAATATTTTTGGTCTTGTATTATGAAATATTTCTTTTTGGATCCTGTGTTTGAAATACTTTGCTTTAGATCTTTTGTTAATATTTTGAATCTTGTTAAATGCTTTGGATCTTGTATTATGAAATACTTTGGATATTATAATGTAAAATGGTTTGGATCTCGATTATGAAATACCTTTTTTCGCTCTCGTACCATAAAATGTTTTGTTTTGAGTCTTGTATTGTGAAACGTTTTGCTTTGGATCTTGTATTATAAAAAAAAAATTCTTTAGATATCGTACTTTATAATATTATATGATTTCCTTTTTTTTCTTATATTATCTGTTGCTTTGCTTTGTATCTTATTTCGTATATTATCAAATGCTGTGTCATGTCCACGGAAAAAAAGATCACAGATTTTGTTTTTGTGAAATAGTCGAAATAAACCCATATAGTCTTACAAAATGATAGTCAATGCAATGTTTCAATCTTAATCCAAATTGATCTAAAATGGCGATACTGATGTTGGTAACGGAAAAATGAAGAAAAGACATCCAAGACACCTTAAATAAGGAAGTACCATGAATTATTTTAATGTCTAACTTCATTGTTGCAGTTTCAACATTAACAAGTGTAAAAGTGTAGTATTTTATTAAGAAAATGTGTATGTTTTTTAATTTTTGATTTTCTGTATCACAGGTTCACTTTCATGACAATTTGGAAAGTTTGCACAAATACGTTCCAAAAGAAATTCTACCCACGGATTATGGAGGAGACTATCCCGACACCGAACCACAAGAGCTCGGCGTAGTTGAACTGGAGAAGTTCCTACCCAAATATTTTCAAATTGTCCACGATGGTTACAAGAAAAATTAGATTCATTTCACACTGAAATCTATTTTTTTTAAGACTGCATAAGATTATGATGAATATGAAGTGAGACATTATAAATGTGAAGTAAGATTATGTGTGTTATGATGAACGTGAAGTAAGATTATGAGTGTTATGATGAATTTGAAGTAAGGTTATGTGTGTTATGATGAATGTGAAGTAAGATTATGATGAATGTGAACCAAGATTCAACACAGGAATATTTCAATTTCAAAAATCTCATCAGTGTGAAAATGTAAAAACTTGTATATACACGAAAATAAAGTTTTTTTAAATACAGAAATATCTTTTGTTTCGTAGAACATATTTACCATTCCACATCTTATTGCAAAAAATGACTGCAATTCATATTTCATGTTTATATTCTTTTATTATTTTTATGAGACGCTATGTATGGAACCGTATAAATAATGCTTCATTTTATTTTATGTTACATTTATCACTATTTTTAATGCCAAAATTATGAGCCATCTTCGATTTTACAAAATAATCCCCAATTTCAATATTAAAAAAAAACGTTTTCTATTTTTGTTCAAAATATTTTAACCTAAAATGCATTTTAAGTGGTTTTTTTGCCGGAAAAAGACATTTGGGAAAAGTGATACTTCACCAATTTAAAAAATATATATATAAGCTATTTTGAATTAATTACTTGTTATCAATGTTTTACATTTCCTAGTAAGAAAAGTAAGCAGTGGAATAGGGTTGTTATTGTAGATTAGTTTCTATATTTTTTGTTGGATAATAAAAAGGAAGCACATATCTTTCTGTCGAACTTTCTAACCTTAGAGTCAAATTATCCTGGGACAGAGCTTGCCTGAAAAAATATTTAAGATTCGAAACCTAAATCGCCAAGATACAAACACCCATCACAGAATTCTTTCCAAAAACAAAAAACTACCGCATTACAAAAAATTATAATGGAATCAAAAACAGGTACAATGCCATAGAGCTGGTATGTATATTCGAATTCTTATTTTATTTCCATATATTGCAGATTAAATTATGGGTCATATTTTTGAAACTATAAATGTTTAATTTAAACAGACTTGAATTTTTATTTTATTTCCATATGTGACATTAAATTATATGTCATAGTTTTGAAACTATAAAGGTTTAATTTAAACAAACTTGAATACTTATTTTATTTTCATATATGATAGATTAAATTATATGCCATATTTTTGAAATTATAAATGCTTAATTTAAACAAACTTGAATACTTATATTATTTTCATATACGATAGATTAAATTATATGTCATATTTTTGAAATTATAAATGTTTAAT
>JAOUZG010040699.1:98338-116533 GCA_026289955.1 Argiope argentata
TTTTAATGAGTATTTTATTACGTAGTAAGTATTTTAATGAGTATTTTATTTTACAGTATTATAAATATTTTAATTTATAAGAAAATTGAAAAATTTTGTAATCATTTCTTGATAACTTCGGAAATAATCATAGTTCAAACATTATTTTTACACTTTTAAAAATTTAAAATAACTTTTTTTAAATTTGTAGTTTTCTAATTATTTCTTTAATTTTAATACATATTTTAAATGTTTTATGGTTAATATATAATGTAATATGTTACATAATGGAATGTGATGTTAACGATTAACATAATTTAACATAATAATGTAACATACTTTGTGAATATAATTTAATATTTAATTATTAATGTAAAAAATGTTTTATATATTTCTAATTTTGAGGCATTTTCAAAAACATTTCTTAATTATTATTGTTATTATCATAAAAACAATAATTTTCATTGTTATTATGTGAACATAATTATCAATCAAATTAATTGTTAATGCATATTCCCACTTTTTTTCATTTTTAATAATCGAAGAAATTGGTTTATTTTTTGTATACAGAATGGATTTCATTATTAAAAAAATACTTAAATTTTTAAAAAATTTCATTTGGAATAATTTTTTTAAAAAATATTATAAAATTCAATATTTTTGATTTTGTGGATAAAAAAGATAATACAATATCCGCCAAACCAAATTACACCAGCTAGATGATAGTCCTTTAAAAAAATTGGAGGAAAAAAGACATATTTTTTTGATAAAAAGAAGTATAAAGGGAAAAAAATTCTAATTCAAAAGCTTACGAAATGATTTGTACAAATTCGAGCGGATAATTTAATAAATCTATTTCTTTATTTATGAACTGAAAACAGAAGATATGCATCTATCCAATCTTTAAATTCGGGTTTGATTGTTAAAAGGCGTGACATTTTCAATGTTTCTTAATTTGGGAATTAGTAAAATAATTGGTGAATGTTTCTGAATGCATATACTTATTCTTTAGCTCAAAAACTACAGAAAATATTAAAAAATTACTAAACCAAATTTGAACAAAGAAATCAACATTAAATTTTAATTTGTAATAATCAATAATATATAATGAGGGGTCCACGGTAACATAGTGGCAAGATCTCGATTTTGGAACAGGAGAGTTTCTGGTCGTGACTCGACTCCAACAACAGAACGTCGTAAGGTCAAACTTCCACCCTTTGGTGTGTGTGTGTGGGGGGGGGGTAGTTTCATTTCAGGTATCGTGCTCGTCATCTGACTTCGGCTGAAAATTACCAAGTCCTTCCCAAAGTAGCCCTAGCGTAACTTTAAAACATGGCCAGGTATCGTGCTCGTCATCTGAGTTCGGCTGAAAATTAGTAAGTCCGTCCCAAAATAGCCCTAGTGTAACTTTAAAACATGGCGTAAATGTAGCTAAATAACAGAAATTATAATAATGTTGCTCAATGTTTACAGTATTATAGAATATTTTCTTTTAAAATATATGATATCTTCTACTTCTTTGGAAATAAATGGGGTTTGAATGGGAATATTTCATCTCAAATAAATACCCAATACGGAAAGTAGTGTTCAGAACTCTGTGCATGCTTCATCAGTCTAAGCTTCACCTGTTAATATAAACATAAATTAAAACTACTAAGAACTGCATAGAAATAATGCGAATAAAGCAACAAAAAATGGAAATAATGCTAAAAGGCAACTACCAAAAAAATAAAGAATGAAAATAATAAAAAAAGGACTAATAACAGAAAAACAGAAATAATATAAATAAAATAAAAACAGAAAAAGTAAAACAGAAATAATACATAGAAAAATAACAAAAAAGAAAAATTGAAATAATACAAAATAAACAGCTAACAAAAAAAAACAGAAATAATAATAATAAAAATTTAAACAAATTAAAACAGAAAGAAAACTAATAATAAAAAAATAATAAAAACAGAAATAATACAACGAAAACAACTAAAAAACAGAAATAATACAAAGAAAACGAAGAAAGTAAAATGAAAAATAGAAATAATACGAAGAAAGCAATTAACAAAACAAGGAAGGAAATAATAGAAAAAAATGAAAAAAATAGAAGTAATACAAAGAAAACAGATAACAAAAATGAAAAACAGAAATAATACAAAGAAAACAACTGACAAAAGAAAAAGAAAAATAATACAATTAAAATAAGTAATAAAAAATAAATACAGAAATAATACAAAGAAAAACATTCCATGAAATGAAAGAGAATCTGTGATTAACGAGACATAATAATACTGGGAAAGGCATTGAACTAACAATCATTGCTGATTTGTTTTCGTAGAATTATAATAATTGAGAAATTCATTAAAGGGTGGTAACGATACACAAAATGAAATGCTATAGTAAGACAAGCCTCTCGAACCCCCACGCCACCCCTTAACAAATCAGAATACGGACAAACTGTTCGGTCAACATTTTCAAACCACCTTCATCTGAACGATTCCTGAATGCTACTAAATATTTTGATGAGAAAAGGTTATACAAAAATTAAGATCACTCGTCAACTGATTCTCTTTTTCTTGAAATGATTTTATCCTATTTATAGATATAAATTGCATTAATTATAGTTTCCCTGATTTTTTAACCCCTTAGCGTACAATGACAAGTCTGACTAGCACCTCAAATTACTGAATTTTAAATTTTAAATCTGCAATTATTAAATGAAAATGTTAAGTAATTTAAAATTCAAAAATCACAAGAAAGTGTACGATATCTCAAATACACTTAAATTATCATTGGAATGAAATTAAAAATTTTTTTTTTCAAATAGGATGTGTTATCTAGTTCGAAGGTTAAGTAATTCTTGTCTTAAGGAGTTAAGTAACTGTAATTTTATTTCTCTTTTCTAGTGTAACGTTTTTTAGCTTAGCGGGTTCGTATTGAATGGACTTTACTTGGAGACAGCACAAAAAAAATTATTTACAGGAGGACTTGAGAAATGAAAACTTAAGATAAAAAAAATCCAGCAGTCAACAGTCACTAACAGCGTAAATGCAAGCCTTACGCTTAATAAACACAGACTGCAAAACAGCTATCGTATAGCACAGCAAACAATAAATCACAGCGAGTTCCATACTACAACGTTCACAGCAAAGTAAACATAGCTCTCTAATAACAAGAAGGAAAAGTAATCCGCTAGTCCAGCGAGATGCTTCTCTTCCGAGAGGGAATAATCTAACTCTAACTGCCGAAACTACGGCAACTCGTCCCTTATATAGCCGAGCAAGCGAGCGCGTCGAAAGAGGCGGAGCTTCATGAAAAATCCTGCGGCTACCAGATTATTCTTTTCGCCAAATCAACTCGGCTGGCGCAATGCCTTTTCACAGCCGTCGCCAACGCCTTCTCCTTCGGCACATTTCCGTGGCGTTGACCCACTTGTAATACTAGTAATTAATGTAAATTCGGTGGTTAATTATTATTGAACTCAAAATCTCTGTTTAATTATCACACATCAGCATTTTCAAACAGATGAAATGACCACTTCTATATAATCCATTTTGTTTAATGATAGTCCACTTCTGACGTGTTTAAAATTTCTATATTCCATTCTTTCGTATTAAAATATATATTTATCGTCATAGGTTATTCTTGAGAAGATATAAGGCATGTCTTCAGCTTACAAAGAAGAATTAGAAAGCAAAGGTTTCCCGCCTTTTCACATCGAGCACCTGACACCTCGAATGATACAAATAGCAAAGGAGGAGCTGAATGAAACCGAGAGCACGCGCTCCTCTTCAATCAAACAATTAAGAGAATTAGTTATCAGTAAGTATTCTATATTTTCAGAATTTATTATATTTAAGCTAATTATTTACTTTTATCCCTATGTTGTTGTTGTTATTAGTGGCACTTGCCACGCCCAAGCTTTGCCGAGCCGTCATCGAGTTTCAAGCCGAAAGAAGAGTCTTGTTTTGAAGTAGCGCCGACTAGGATCAAGAGTACGACTTATCTACCCACTCATCACAGCCGCTTGCACAGCTCCCTTTTATAGGGGGGGGGGCATGTTCATAAACCTTATGTAGAAACAGAAGAACAATCATTGTTGTCCAGCTCTTGCCGGAAACACATTACCCCTATGCCATGACGCCAGCTCTTTTATCATTATAATAGCTATTGAAAGATGCTCTATTTATTTTGGAGTATTTAATGAGTTGAATAATAAATTTTCTCTCAAAAAATGAATAGAGTGAAATTAGTATCCACAGTAATCATTTAATTGCAAACTTTTTTTAAAATTTATCTTTTGTAAGCAATACATATACTGCATAGTCACATACTTTTACTATTTGAATCATATGGAATAAATACTGTATCGTTAAATTCAGAGATTTCATCTATTTATAAAATACTTGGAAATTATTCCATTCCAATCAAAGTCTGCTTCCCTTTGTACTGGATCCCTCAGAGGGCACATCAGACGTGGGGATGAGAAGATTCCAGTATAGTGGTTTATTCTCGCCTTTTTGGTATGTATAGAAATGCTGTGGGGTTGACTATCTTTACCGATGATAGAACGTGCTTGACTTTTATCATTATGATAGCTATTAAAATGTGGTCTATTTATGTGGTAGTATTTAAGGAGTTGAATACTATTGCAATCACAAAATACTGTATTGCTTACAGATTAAAGTACTTCAGAACTGGAGATTAAGTCTGACATCCATATGGCAGATTTTAGATGTATTGCTCGAAACATTTTTGAGTTGCTGCATTCTCAGATAGACACAATGCCAAAAAGGCTATCGGTTTTTTACTCAAGATGGTCTGATGCTGAATGTCTTCAAAATTTGTTAGATGGCTGGAGATTTGGTCTGACATCCGTATACCATATTTCAGGCTGACTCAAAACATTTTTGTGTTGTTGCATTCTCAGACAGACACAATTCCAGAAAGGTTTGTTATTTTTTCCCAAGGAGATCTGATGCCGAATATTTTCAAAATTTGTTAGATGGCTGTAGATTTGGTCTGACATCCGTATACCAAATTTCAATCTGACCGAAATCGTTTTTGAGTTGCATTCTCAGACAAACACAATGCCAGAAAGGCTTTCTGTTTTTTTTCCAAGGAGATCCAATGCCGAATTTTTCCAAAATTTCTTAAATATCTGGAGATTCGGTCTGACATCCATACTTCGAATTTCAGTCTGACTCAAAGCGCTTATGAGTTGTTGCATTTGCAGACAGACATAATGACAGAAATGCTGTCGGCTTTTCTATCAAGTAGGTGTGATACCGAATTTTTTCAAAATTTGTTAGATATCTAGAGATTCGGTCTGACTTTCTTGTACCAAGTTTCAGACGCTTTACTCAAAGCGCTTTTGAGTTGTTGCATTCTCAATTAGACATAATACTAAAAATTGTTTTCGGTTTTTTTCTCAAGGAGGTCTGTTATCGAATGTTTTCAAATTTTGTTAGATATTTGGAGATTTATTCTGACGTCCATATACCAAATTTCAGTCTGACTCAAAGCGTTTCTGAGTTGGTTCATTATGAGATAAACATAAAACCAAAATTGTTTTTTTTTTAATTCCAGAAGGCCCGATGCCGAATTTTTAGTGTTCACATTTCCTCTATATCTTGTATATGAGAATGTAAAATTGCCGATATGATCAATCTGTCGAATAATCGAATGTATTTGCAACAAGAAATCAAACCATTCCTTAAGACACAATTGTATTAAATGTTACTCATCATTGTAGACTGCCTTAACGGTTTACGACGTTTCAGTTATTTTGGTGTTTGGACAAAATCAGTTAAGTTAAATTCACAATCCACGTTTTCCAGTTGTCTATCGCTGTTTATCTTCAAAGAATTTAATACCTGCTGTGCATGTAGTTATTCACAATTTGTTCTCTTTTTCAGAGGAAAAGAACCTTCAGTGTCGCATGGATGACGATTTCCTCCTGCAGTATCTGAGAGCCAGGAAATTCGACGTCAAAAAGGCCTTTGCTCGTCTCCAGACCTTCTACCACGTGATTAGCAAAAAGTTCTCGGATGTTTTCGGTCACTTGGACGAAGAGAGTGCGAAAAGGGCACTAAGAACGGGATTCACACACCACTTGCCATACAGAGATAGAGATGGCGCTGCTATAATCTGCTTCAAAATGCGTAAGGATGGGTAATGTTTATAGACCAAATATTATTTCCAAATGTCCAGATGTAACTATTTATTGCTATGAAATTAATGTCATATTATGACTTAAAAATTATTCAAAGCGTTTTACAGTGTAGATTGTACATTCTATTGCCATTCTGGGGTTATTTATTTACGTTGTAAGTACTCAGCTTGAAAAAAATGTTGAAATTGTTAATTAATGAAATTTTGAATTAAATATTAATTAAAATATAATTTTCATCAGTGACTTCGTTACATATTATCCAACATAAATTGTTTTTACACCAATTTAAAAGAAAATTAACTCCTATATATACTGAACATGCTTAGGGATTCAAATTCGCGAGGAATTTAAGCTCTATGTCAGATGACAAGCTTCAAAGCTCTGGAGGTTTTTTTTTTTTGGTATGTTTCGATTTCTTTGTATTTGTTTTGTGTGAGGGTTTGAATATTTCTCTGTAATTCTGTTTAGTTTTAAAAAAAAATTGAAGTAGTTTGCTTGTGTGTTTATAATTTTGATATATTCTACTTTGGATTCAAATTGGTTCTTATGTTTGCTTTAACTGATTGCTTGTATGTTTTTATACTGCTTTATTCTGTTTTACGATCTTTTATATGATCTAATCTATATGTGTAATCCATTTGGATTCAAATTTACTTTTTTATATTTCTGTGTAATTAATTTGTCTCTAAGGTCTCAATTTTCTGGGATTTTCGGGTCACGAGGGGTCATCTTTTGACAAACTTGTCAGATCCCTCACAGAAAAAATCCCTGGTTTGAATCCCTGCCTGAGGGGGACCCTTGAAAAAGTTTTCAGGCCGGATTCATTATACTTCTTTCACTTTCGATATTGATTTTCACTTTGAACTTATCGTTTATTGCTATGTTAGATTGTTACAAACATGCAATTTTGCTTCTTTTTTGTCATTTCTTTTCTAAAGTTTTCCAAATTTATGCCAGGTTTACACTCGACCAGCTATAAGACGGCAAGTAAGCAGCGAATTAGTTGAAAAGGACTGATATTAAGTTTGCCACAATTTCATAAAAGTGATTCAGATCTTCCATGCTTGGCTGTAAATTGTCGTTTTGGCATTCCTGAATTTTTCTTTCTCTCTGCCTATCGTATTAAGAGTACGGATATTTACACAAAGAAACTTCGTAAAATAAAAAGATAGATCAGCATATTTAAATTTGAAAACTATAGAATATAAAGGATCAATAAAATGAAAACACACACACAAATTTTCATCAAAAAGAGCAAATATGAAAAAAACGACGGAGTGATCAATTTTTTTTTGCACCAAAATAAATACCAAATTCTACAAACTAAAGTGCGGTAAGTAAAAAATACAATACCGCGGCTTGTAGTTGTCCCGTAGGGACAATGACTTACCCTTAATCGAACAGCATTTCTCAGCCTTCTGACGCATACTTTGCCTACTGGCTGTCTTAAAACTGACTGAGTGTGAACCGGATATTAGGAATGCTGGCTTTTTATTTTACCTTGTTTCTTTGTGTAAATATCCGTAATTTTAATACGATATTGAATGCAAAAGAAAAATTCAGAGAAGTCAAAATTGCAATTTATAGCCAAGCATGGCATTCCTGAATCTATCTTATGAAAATGTGGCAAACTTATACCAGTCTCTTTTAACACATGCGCTGCTTACTGGGATCTTACACTGACTACCAACAAGTATTTGGGCATTTATGCAAATGACGATATCTGCGGTCCTAAGGTACGTCACGGCCTCCACCGGTATGTATCGTGTAGGAAACAACATTGGCTTCAGTCGCGCGCAAGATGCCTTGCAGTTCGGAGCTCTCTGATTTCGAGGAAGGTATGGTAATCGGGTACCACAAACGTGGCCAATCCTTAAGGGACATATCTAGTGATCTGAAGTACCCAAAATCGACAATGGTCTATGGGAATAAGAAGTGGAAGGTGAACGGTGATTGTCGGAATGTGCCCCGAGTCGGCAGACCAACGAAACTGGGAGCTAGAGACCGACGAGTGCCGTCCAGTTAAATTCGGAAGAACTGCACCCAAACGATGGCCCTTATCCACGAGGAGCCTCAACAGGCATCCGGGAGTATTGTTTCAGTGAATACCATCCCGTAAGGAAGCACATCTGCTTGATTTCCATGGTCGTGCTGCTGCCTATAAGCCTTTGATCACAAAGTCCAACCGCACTGCTCGGTTAATGTGGTGTAAAGTACATCGAAAGTGAACCGTAGATCAGTGGAAACGGATTCTTTGGAGTGACGAATCAAGGTTCACCCTTTACCGTTCGGATGGCAGGGTCTGAGCCTGGCGTCTAGCTGGGGAACGTCTCCTGCCAGAATGCATTGTGCCAGCAGTCAAGTTCGGCGGAGGTTTCTCCTGGTATGGACTGGGACCCGTGGTCCCCATTCATGGTAAGCTCAACTCCGATGCCTACTGCACTATTTTGTTTGACAATGGGCTTCCTACGTTGTGGCAGTTTTTGGATTAGACCCCTGTTATTTTGAGGACGACAATTCCAGTTGTCATGTTTCGATGTTAACCAAGGCTTGGTATGGTGCCAGTGGAGTTCATCGAATGGACTGGCCTGCCCAGAGTTCAAACCTGAACCCTATCTAGAACCTCTGGGACGAGTTGCATCGCCGAAT
Organism: Argiope argentata; assembly: GCA_026289955.1. NCBI lineage: Eukaryota > Metazoa > Arthropoda > Arachnida > Araneae > Araneidae > Argiope > Argiope argentata. The sequence continues at coordinate 107,133 of JAOUZG010040699.1, forward strand.
TCAAGGGTGTACTACCCGTGCAAAATCGGTCGGTGAAGGAACTTCTATGTCTTCTCCAATCCGAGTGGAAGAAAATACCACTAGCTGCCATACAAAGACTTGTGGACAGTATGACTCGGAGGGTCCAAGCTGTAATTGCCTCTCCTGGAGGCTCTACCAACTATTGATTTTGAATAAAGTTAGTTTTTCTTTTCTATCACAGGTGTCCAAATACTTATTGGTAGTCAGTGTAAAACTGTCTAAATGTAAACTCGGCATATGTTTCTATAATTTTAATGATATAAGTTAGTGGGTGGGAAAGATACAGTAACTTATGAATGGGAAATGAGATTAGAAGGATGCCGGATTCATACTCGGCGGCAAGCAACGCATGCGTAGAAAGGCAAAAAATTGCTTTTCGGTCGATGGCAACTAATTGTCCCGACGGGACAATTACAATCTGTTGACAATTACAATGCGTTGTAGAATTTGGAGGGTTTTTTTGGTGAAAAAAATTGGTGACTTATCGGATTAATTTTTTACTTTTTTTTATGCGAGATTGTGTGTTTTTTAAAATTTTGATTGCCTTTTCTTTTCTATAGCTTATCAGACTTAGATATGTTGACATGTTTTTTTTAAATTTTTTTACCATGTTTCCTTGTGTAAATATTCATAATTGTAATACGATACGCAGTGACAAAGACATACTCAAGGACGCCAAAACGGCTATTTATAGCCAAGCATAGAATGCCAAAATATATCTTATGAAATTATGGCAAACATAAATCAGTCTCTTTCTACACATCTGCTGTCTACTTGCCGTCTTATAACTGACAGAGTGTAGACCCATCAGGCCAAAAGAGAGCAATGTTAAGGGAGTAAAAAAAAGAAAATTTGATTTTGTGGAGGTTAATTTATTATTTTTCAGGGGATTTGTGCATGCGTCTTGGAACATGCCCATCTTAACGAATTCGTGGAGAAGAACATTTTTTCCGGTCCATCGGAAATTCGTGAAATGCAGCAATGTTAAGTTTCCCAAAATAAAAAAGAGTTTTTGGTAAATTTTTATTTTCTCCTATACGTAGTATAGAGAAAGTATAATATTTGTCAAAAAATTAGAACCCGAGATTTTGATGAATCTCTATATTTTAGATCTTCCTGATTTTGAAAAACACATTTTCAGAAATCCCGTCTGTAAGAATGATAGTTCAAAAACATTTAGAGCAAGACGATTTAAATTTGATACACCGCATGTACACCAAATGTGCGTATTTCTATCAAATTTTTAATCTATTTTGAGGAAGTCTGTCTGTCTGGCTGTTTGAATATAAGTTGACTCGGTAATTACAAATCAAAAAAAGCTTTAGACATAAAATTTGATACACAGAATTAGTATCTATAGGATAAGATATCTTTGAAATTTCGAGAGAAATCTAATAAGGCATTAACCATGTATCCACCTGTAGTTTTAGAAACGTGCAAACGCAATGAATGAAAAATGCAATAAATTACAAATGTCAAATTTAATTTGAATTTTCTGTTTACAAGTATAATTTTGAATCAATTTTTACCCAATCATTTGATAAAAATGTGTCTAAAATATAAATTATATTTCCTAATACTATGATAAGCATGCCAGGGATTAATCTCCAAATACCTCGTCAAGGATGATACTATAGATTAAATAAAAAGGCTCAATTCCTGCCAAAGATTAATATTTCATAACTACTGTGTACCAATGCCATTTAAAAAGTTTTAATGCTAGGATGTTGGATAAAAATTTTATAAGAAAGTCTGCTAGAAAGAGTTGGAGATATCATTCCCAGTGGTCTTTTTAACTTGTGGAGCAGAATTGACAAATGTTATCTGCAAAAAAACTGCAAAACTGCAAATGTTTTCTTAAGCTATTCAAGCTCCCTCCTTGTTATTGTGACGGTGTCTCGGTTTCAAGTAGAAAGGGCACCTGTTTCATGGTTCCATTCTATGTAAATTCCGTCAAATATATAGCTTTAGTGCATGGTAGATCTAACAAATGTTGAATATCCCCTCATTAGCAACGCATAACGAGAAATATTTGAGAGATTACTTTCTCAGGTGTTGTCTTCGGTATTTAGCTACGATTCAAGACAATAAGGCCTATACGTTACCTATACATTGCTCCGAAATCTTTAGCCTATATATTGTTTTGAAACCTATATCCTATGTGTTGCTTCGAAATTTATAGCCTATACGTTGTCTATACGTTGTTTCGAAATCTGTAGTCTATGCATTGCTTCAAAATCTATAGTCTATGCGTTAACTATACGTTGTTACGAAATCTATAGCCTATGCGTTGTCTATACGTTGTTTCGAGACCTTAGCCTATTAATGCGTTGTCTATACGTTGTTTCGAGACCTTAGTCTATTAATTGCTTCAAAATCTATAGCCTATGCATTACCTATACGTTGTTTCGAAATCTATACCCTACGCATTGCTACGAAATCTATAGCCTATGCGTTGTCTATACGTTGTTTTGAAACCTGTAGTCTATGCATTGCTTCAAAATTTATAGCCTATGCGCTGCTACGAAATTTATAGCCTATACGTTGTTTTGAAAGCTACAGCCTATAATCTGTTTCGAAATCTAAAACCCATACATTGTTTCGTAACCTATAGCCTGTGCGTTGCTTTGAAATCTATAGCCTATGTGTTGCTTCGAAATCTATAACCTATGCGTTGCTACGAAATCTATACCTATGTGTTGCTATGAAATCTATAGCCTATGCGTTGTCTATACGTTGTTTTTAAATCTGTAGTCTATGCATTGCTTCAAAATCTGTAGTCTATGCATTGCTTCAAAATCTATAGTCTATGCGTTCCCAATATGTTGTTTCGAAATCAATAGCTTATGCGTTGTCTATACGTTGTTTCGAGACCTTAGTCTATGCATTGCTTCAAAATCTATAGCCTATGCGTTACCTATACGTTGCTTCGAAATCTATACCCTACGCGTCGCTACGAAATCTATACCCTACGCGTTGCTATGAAATCTATACCCTATGCGTTGTCTATACGTTGTTTTGAAATCTGTAGTCTATGCATTGCTTCAAAATCTATAGCCTATACGCTGCTACGAAATTTATAGCCTATACGTTGTTTCGAAACCTACAGCCTTTATTCTGCTTCAAAATCTAAAACCTATACATTGTTTCGTAGCCTATAGCCTATGCGTTGCTTAGAAATCTATAGCCTAAGCGTTGCCTATACGTTTTTTAGAAACCTTCAACCAATGCTTTGCTTCGAAATCTATAGCATATGCGTTGCTTTTAAATTTTTTCGAAACCTAGAGTCTATGTGTTGCTTCGAAACCTATTAACAATAAGTTGCAATCGGAAAATTAAGATAATCAAATCTTTCAAATGTTATTGAGTTCCAATCATTACAGAACCACAAATTGTTGGAATCATATTCAATGGGAAATAACAAACTGAAATAATATATAACTGAATAACAATTATTTTATTTTCGTCCAATCCCTAAAGACAAAGAAAGGCACCAAGTAATCATTTAATGAAAATGAATGCAACCTATACGAAAAAACTGCTGTTCAATGTGAATTATTTGAGTAATCTTCATTTCTCTTTCAGGCAAATGGAAAACGGAAGAGTTCGACGCCTTCAGCATCCTGAATTGTTGCACTATCGCAGGCCTCTCAGCCGTAGATTATACGGCCTCTCAGGTGTGTGGCGTCCAACTTCTGCTCGATTGCGAAGGAACCACATTGCAGCACATGACGTGTCTTACCCCCAGGCTTCTCTACCTCGTCTCGAAAGGTCTCCGGGTAAGTTTATCTTCACCTCCGTGGAAATCAATTCGAATGTTTTAATCAGTCTTGTGATGAATCAGTAGAAATGCTCAGGCATAAATTTTCTCATTTTATTCTTGAAACATTATGGGCTGTAGAAGTGAAATAAATAAGGAAGAAAATTAAATATGGGATTTCAATGTCTTCCTTTCGAATTGAATAAGCTCAAGATTTGTTTTAGACCTACAATTTTCTTGACCAGGTGACACTTAATTGGTCTTTATATCAAAATAGGACATAGATTTAAAATTCTAATTATAAATATGCTCACTTTATTTCATCCATACACCAATTAGAAATTTGTATTTTCTTTTGTCGTTATTCTCGGGTTCCACTTTACAATGGAAGAAGTGATGCATTAGCTTCTGTAGGTATGGACCCCTGAGTCTCCTTGGTCACAAGTCTGACTTCTAGTTTCTTCACACATTACAAACCCTTTTGACGGGGCGGACTTCATTCATTCATCTACAGATTGTACTTTAAATCTGGAACAGATAACGATCACCTCTGACCCAACGCCCCCAGTGGTATTACTCTCGACATGGAGGACTTTATGGTCATGATATATTTAACATGAATAAGTGACCACACACACACACACACACACACAGAGAGAGAGAGAGAGAGAGAGAGAGAGAGAGAGAGAGAGTCTTCGTCTGGCAAGTTCGGTCTCGCAGCCCAAAAAATGCAAATCCAACGCCCTACCAACCAGGTTATCCCGTCATCTTTATTATTTCGTATAATTAGTTTTCAAAAAGGGTGTATTCGAATCTCTAAAAAAATGAAATCCAGATTTTGTTGAATCTTCCTGTTTAAAATCTTCCTAAAAAGCATTTTTGGAATTCTCTCTGTGAAAAAGATAACTCAAAAACTCATAAAACTTGGCATACGGTCTTTATACTGAATTAGTAGATTTTTTATAAAATTTTGTGGAAAATTTGCTGAAAGACCGTCTGTTTTTTATACTTTTTGAACATAATTTCACACGATGATCGTAAAATGAACAGCTAGATGTATAAAATTCGGTGCACAAAATTAACATCAATAGTCCAAACACCTTTCATATTTTCGACCAAATCCAACTAGGGATTGTCTGTATGTAGCGTTGTGATTTGAAATATATAAACGTGATAATTCAAAGACCAATGTTTTGAATATATTATATTTATATTTAAGTTATTGGTTTAACATTTAATTTTAAATGTGGTTACTCTACATTACAATACAAAACACTTAATATGCTAGAGACATTGAAGCAAATATGGGAGTAGTCTCCTCTAAACTTTCTTGCATACTCTACTGTAAACTTGTTATGCCAGAAAACGTCTTGCTTGATATTGGCGTACAAGGATGAATAAATATTAACTTTTGACGTGTATTTAGCATTTTTTTAATCCATCATGTTATCCTTGTCACATTGTTTGACAATTACACTTTAGTATGCGTTAATAGTAAAAATAGTCCGAAATAGTAATAGTAGTCCAAAAATCGAATTTGTGTTTTGTCACTTTTTTCTCAGCCAATTGGAACCACAATTTGACACGAAACTGCAGATGTATTCCCAAAAATTCGATGCCAAATTTTTATTTAAATCGTTATGTTTTTGAGTTATAGTGTTAACAAATTTTTGAAAGTGCAGATCGATAATCAATCTCTTATTCGTTAGATTTGACATAACATTCGGCAGGTATCTATACTATTACAAACCTGTGACTCATCGTAGAAAGACCGTTTCACGTTCAACACTGTTACGTGCTGAGCAGATGCCACGTTAATGACGTCAGAACTTGGTGACTATTTGGCGACAAAATGGATAATATTGGATACTTCAAGAATTTTCACAACCCGTCCAATAGAAACCGAAATTCTCTCTGATTTACCTAGAAGGTTCTCGTCTCACCTCCCGGGGGCTATGAAAGGCTGGCAGACTGAAGCTGCAGTGCCATTGTGCCAAAACCTCCCCCCTCCCAACACGTGGTGTCTTCTTCAGACAGTAAAATCTGTAGTAGTCACAAAGTCTTCCTTGCCGAGAGAAATACCACTAGGGGTACTTTGTCAAAGGTGATAGTTCTCTGTTCCGGATCTAAATTACGATCTGTGGATGATTGAGCGAAATGCATGAATGAAGTCCGCCCTGTAAAAAGGTTTGTTACGTGTATGAACTAGAAGAGAAGAGCAAAAACAAGAGTTCTATGAACTTGTTTCTTTGCCACAAGCACCAGGAAGAAATTTTATACCAAAACTAAATTTTATATTCTCGCTTCATATTGAATACTAAGCCCTCCGTTTATCTGAATATGAACAAAGAATTAATAGATTCAATTGAATCATAAAAACTGTTGCCTGTAACTTTTCGAGTATAAATAGAAAGCTCTTTACTGATAGTTTATAGACTGCAATGTACGTTTCAAGAATTTATTGGATAAAACATAAGTTAAAGGACATAACCTACACTCATTTTAACTTACATTCTGTAAAACATGGCTTAAATACAGGAAATAAACAGAACATTAACGTAAATCATAAGCCCAATTTTTAAGAAAATTGACTTAAACTGAATTTACTTTTCACGGATCATGATAAGTAGTAGTGACAAAATAAGTGCTGCGTTAATACAAAAAGGTATGCCTAAGATACTAGTCAAAACTTACAGTTTTTGTTGAAAATTTAGGTTTTTTTAGTACGGAAATCGGATAATCGCAAACCGGATATTCGGGGTTGTACTGTAAACAAAAACATCTTAGCCTCCTTTATAGCTTTGTAACTTCCTTATCTCATTTTATGACTTTTTGCAATAAATTAAGCATATATATAAGAAACAGAACAATTTCATTCTTATTGTTGTTATTACTAATGATACTTGCCATAGATAAGCCCAACTAAGGCCAAGAGTACGACTTTAACTACACACTCATCACATTCGCTTGCACAGCCCCCTTTTCACGGGGGGGGGGCTTATTCACACATCTCACAGATATCACACTGAAGAACAACCATGTTCGAACTGGGACTCGAACCCGGAATCACAAAGAAGATGCGCTATTTCTGTGTTAGGACGCCGGCATTTTACTCTTAAGTGGATTATCTTATCTTGTCTTACTCATCATTATGCATTTTCAGCAATAAATTTAATTTTGTAAATAATTTTTGTGAATGTTTTTTTTAAATTTGCAATTATTTCTTTATTCTAGGATACTCTGCCGATTCGATTTAAAGGCATTCATCTAATCAACGCTTCTGCAATATTTCGATATATCTGGGGCATCATCAATGTTTTTCTCTCTGAAAAACTCCGGCATCGGGTGAGTTTTATTGATTATTGATACAGATGTTTATTCACTATCTTTTTAGTTTTTGAGAATGAATCTAAAAAATTTACTATTCCATTAACCGGGCGTAAGCAAAAAAATCGTCAAAGAAATTTGGCGGGATTCTACATTATTTGGCAAGTTTTTAGCTTGCCCAAAGTAAAAGTATCTAGAAAAATAACAGAAGACATAAAAAGTTCGGAGCTTCTGAGACATTTTCCAGAAATAAAGAAATCCAGATATTTATCATAGAATAAGAGAAGGGACTTTGTGGATTAAGAATGATTCGGCCTATGACTCAAGACTGCAAACATTCAAATATTTCAGTCGTGATGTAAAATTTTGCAATGGACTATTACTTTTCCAGTTTGACTTTAAATTAGACAGGATAGTCTACCAAAAGATTTGGTCTTGATCTTGTATTATAAATGGTTTGCATTGCATCTGGTATTACGAAATACTTCGCTTTGAATTTTGTATTAGGAAATATTTTGAATTAGATCTTGTATTTGGAAAAAATTCTTTGTTTTGGATCGTTTATTATGAAAGGCTTTGGATCTTGTACTTTGAAATAATTTGAGTCTTTTTGGATCTCGGATTTAGAAAATGTTTCCTTTGGATCTCGTATAAGGAAATCCTTTGGATATTCTATTTTTAAATGCTTGGGATCTTGTATTATGAAATAATTAGTTTTGGGTCTTGTTTTATGAAATGCTTCAGATCTTGTTTTATGAAATACTTCAGAATTTGTATTATGATGTGTTGTATCTTGCAATATGGTGTTTTGGATCTTATGTAATGAAATGTTTGGGTTACGAAATATTTTTCTTTGAATCTTGTTTTATGAAATGCTTTGGTTTGCATCTTTTGTTAATATTTTGGATCTTATTTTATGAAATGATTTGCTTTGGATCTTTTGTTAATATTTTGGATCTTATTTTATGAAATGATTTGCTTTGGATCTTTTGTTAATATTTTGGATCTTATGTTATTAAATGTTTTGGACCTTGAATTATGAAATACTTTGCTTTGATTCTTTTGTTATGAAATAATTTGAGTCATATATTGTTAAATATTTTGGATCTTGTATTATGAATTACTTCGTTTTCAATCTCACTTTATGAAATACTTTGGTTTCGATCTCGTATCATAAAATATTTTATTTTGAGTCTTGTATTGTGAAAATGTTTTGTTTGGATCTTGAATTGTCTTTAGATATGGTAGTTTGCAATATTATATGCATTTTTTCTGTTTACATTACCACTTGTTTTGCTTTGTATCTTATATTATTATATGCTTCCATGCCCACGGAAAGAAAGATCACAGATTTTATTTTTATGAAATTGTCGAAATGATCCCAAATACTCTTACAAAATGATAGTCAGGCCAGTTTTCCAGATTGGATCCAAATATATCTAGAATAGTAATGCTAATGTTGTTATGAAAAAAAAATTAGAAAAAATTCTTAAACCTTACCTAATACACATTAAATACTGAACTATTAATTATTTTAATGTTTCACTTCAGTTTTGAGTTTCAACATTAACAAGTGCAAAATTTTAGTATGTTATTAAGAAAAGGTGTGTGTATGTTTTAATTTTTTTGTATCACAGGTTCACTTTCATAATGACAATATGGAAAGTTTGCACAAATACGTTCCAAAAGAAATTCTACCTACGGAATATGGAGGAGACTATCCCGACACCGACGCACAAGAGCTCGGCGTAGTTGAACTGGAGAAGTTCCTACCCAAATATTTTCAAATTGTCCACGATGGCTACAAGAAAAATTAGATTATTTAATTAAAAATTAGATTCTTGGATGTGAAGTGAAACGAAAAGTACAAATATTCAACTCAGGTATATTTCAATTTCAAAAATCTTATCAATGTGAAAAAGTACAAGCTTGTATATACATGAAAATAAAGTATGTTGCTTTAAAAAATATAGAAATGTCTTTTGTTTCACAGAACACATCTTATTACAAAAAATGATTGCAATTCATATTCTATTTTTATATTATTTTATTCTTTTTATGAGACACTATGTATGGAACCGTATAAATAAGGCTTCATTTTACTATATGTGACACTTATCTTCCCTTTTCAATGCCAAAATTATGTGGTCTCTTTTATTTTACAAAATAATACTCGATTTCAACATTTTAAAAAATACATTTTCTATTTGTGCTCAAAATATTTTAACCTAAATGTTTTTCAGGTTGTTTTTTTTTCCAGAAAAAATAAGTAGGAAAAGTGTACTTCACCAAT
>JAOUZG010040699.1:116933-139314 GCA_026289955.1 Argiope argentata
ACATTTCCTTGTAAGAAAACTAATCAGAGGCTTAGAATAGTTATTGATTATATTAGATTATATTCTATATTTTCTCATGGGTAAACAATAAATATCCACATGGCATTCCGTCGAACCTTCTGGCATTCGATTTATATTGTTCCGGGACAGAGCTTTTCTGGAAAAAAATAACCAATATACGCAATCAAAATTCACATTTAAAAAATCTGAGGAAACTTCTTGAAGTTTTAAGAATTATTTAATGATTAGTATAACAAACATTACCAAGACACAGCGATTCCACGCAGAGTTCTAGTCAAAAAAACAAAAATCATCACATTGCAAATAAATAAATAATAATGTTCAAATATCATTCTCTGGTTTCACCAAACAGGAAACAGAAACATGTGTATGGTGCTAGCTTCATAAGCCAGATAGCATCTACGATACACATGTATACTTATGTACTGGAGTTATGATACTCGGCTACAAACAATAGCTTCGCGAATTCGTACCGCGAATTTCAATCACCACATTGGTGAACTTGACTATCCAACCTCGTGCAGCTGTCGTGGTGCCATCTATCCACAGCAAAAGTCATCAAACACACTTGATGCAGCAACTAAAGCAAAGCCGTCAGACTCACTTAACGTAGCTCCCAAGCAAAGCCGGCATGGTTAATCGACGAAACAACTCACACATTCGCTTGCTAATTCACTCATACGCTCGCCATAACGCCTGACGCTTTAAAATCGTTCGTCACTCCGAACGACTTACTGGTGGGGGATTATTGTGGCGCCAGTTTCATAAGCCAGATAAAATCTACGACACACAAGTGTACATTTGTGTTGGGGTTATGTTACTCGGCAACAAACACTAGCGTAGCGGATTCGTACCCGCTACTTTCAATCGCCACAGATGCAAAGCCCATAAACTACAAAAAAATATATATAATTCACGTTTCTAGTATATATGTTACCGTTTAAGTATGAAATCCGTTATTTTATAGAATACCTAGTTATTCCATGAAATAACTGATCGTGTCCATTAAAGTGTAAAACTCTCTTGTATTTCATTACCTTCCACCCCTACTGCATTTATAGACTATTTCAGGCCATTTGGATATTAAATTAATACTATTAAATTAATGTCGGATAAATTTCATTCTGAAGCCTCTGTGGGGTTTACTGTCCTTATCCCCGTGCCTAAAGTTGACAGAGGGAAAGGTGATGCCAAATCTATTTTAGCTATCATCATAAAAATAACCGTAGAAGGATTTTTACAATTGGGCCCAAGAAACGGCCGCATAAAACAATTATATTCCCGATCCCAGTTCAGTGTCTGCGAACAAAAATTAATTAAAATCGAAGAAGTACCGGATGTAGAAATATCGCTCCGGTCGGTTGCTACAGCTCAAAGTTCAGGTACCGGTCAGGGATCTAAAAATTCATGTAAAACCCCGTGTGTCAACAAAAAAATGTTTTTGTTATAGATATAATGTTCTTTGTAGCTCCAAGTATCATTTTAGTAATCCTTGTTGTAACAAATGATTTTATGGTACGTTTCCATAAATACCATTTATATACTGCATGAATTAGATAAATTGCTTCGCTTTCATTTTAATTGTCTATCATTAGTTTACTTATAGAATACCTAGTTATTTCATTTTAGATAAATTGTTTATTTTACACTGTAACTGTCTCTCATTCGTTAATTTATAGAATACCTAGTTATTTCATAGAATAACTAGTTAAAGTGTCAAATGAATAACATATTGCACACTTTAATGGACACGATCAGTTATTTCATGAAATAACTAGGTATTCTATAATAACTGCATTATATACTTTAATGGTAACATATATATATAAAAAAACAAGTGAGTTGGTTTTCTTTTGAAACAATCGATGAACTGAGAAAGAGATAAAAAGAAGTAGGTCATTTAAAGCCTTAATATTAATTAAATTACCAAATATATTTGAAAAAAAGTGCAATATATTAAAATAATAATTGGTTAAATATAGTTACTCAAGTTCCTATCTGTTTCTTTCTGTTCATTAATTATCATATTATTTATAAGCGCTGGAAGTTTTATTGTAAAAAAAAATTATGTATAAAAATGGGAGTTGTTTATTTGTGAATACTAAATAAATAAATCATATTTTTTAAAATTTATGTAAAGTTTAAGCTAAAACCGAGCAGCAGTGTGAAACCAAATTAACATGTTTGTTAACAGAGCATGTATATTGCATGAAGCGGCAATCCAACACTGCTTTATTATATTACAGAATGGATGAAATAAAGTAAATCAATTCAAAAATTCTACAAGTGGAAATCGCCGAAGCTGAATTTATATTAATTGGGTTATAAAGCATGTAATAAAGGGATAGACAAAAAATTAGGACAATGGTTTTCGCTGTCTGTCGGTCTGTTCATTACAAGCATGTAAATGCAATAATGCAAAGCAGCAATAATTTAATTAAACAAACTTTTTTCTTATGTGATTTTGTTATTAAAACTTTGTTCAGTATGAAATTTTTCTTTTAGTCATTTGAAAAAAAAATCGTCTGAAACAAACTAAAAATTAGAATAAAGGGATTAGTATAAAATTAAAATAAAACAGAAGTAGATGCGGCATCTCCAAAACTCCATAATTTCAATACATAAAAAAATCTTATATGTTTTTGTGATTACATTTGCAATTCATTTGTAATTTCTGTCTTGATAATTTGAAAAGAAATTGTCTGAAATATAAATTCAGTTTTCGGGTACCTATTTCTAAATTCCAGTGATTAATCACCTATTAAATCACCTAAGATCACACGATAGATTCAGAAACTCTTTCGAAAGCAAAGGGTAAAACTTTAATAATAGAACATTGACGACATTCACAATGGCAGAAATTGTGGTTGAATCCTAAAGACCATCACCGGTCGCGGTACAATCCTTTCCTTGGGAAGTACGTCCCGTCCTACATGGGAGTTAACCAACTCCTACTTTTTCATGTATCCTGCAAGGTGGTGGGCACCAACCACCATGACAGACGCTTGTCAGCCTCAACTAAGAGGTGCCTCCCCCATGGAACAATAGATTCAGTAAATTGATACCAAACTCTCCAACCCTCCAGCAGGCACACGAAATGAACCGTAAACCTGAATGGCAGGACCGCCGCAAACAGCAACACTGCCAGGAACTTTGGCTGAGTCCTAAAGACCATCACTGGCCACGGTACAACTCTTCCCGTAATAAGTAGGAGCCAAATCCCCTCAAGGGTGGCGAGATAAAACCGCCATACCAAAAATATCCCATCCTCATTATGAGGTGCCCCTATGAGTCATAGATTCAGAAAAAAAAAAGCACATTTCAACCAAAGTTTAATATTTCATAATTAATTGTCCCCAATGTCATGCAATGCATTCGTTGCCGTACTGAAATTCACAATTTTATGCAGAGAAAGGGTGCGATATTAGAGAGGGTGCGATAATATTAGATAGGGTGCGATAAACTTTTGGCGAGACTATTTCAGTTGGTTTATTTCACTCTTGACAAAGCAACATTTGCGTTTGCACTCAGTTTTATTTTATCATATCTTTCAATTCTAAATATTGAAATAACTAGATGATCATTATGAAGCAAACATTAATCTGACAAATTATAATAGACTAAGAAATAGTATGTCTTCATATCCTTTATGTCAATATAAGTCTTATTTTTGGAGAATTCATTTTATTAAATTAATAACATCTTTTCATTCGATTTGTGGCTCTAGCTTAATAAGTCAGATAACATTTACGATATTCAAATACACTTTTGTATTGTGGTTATGTTACTTGACTACAGGCCCTAGCGTCTAGGGGGTTGTACCACGACCTTCACTTACCACATTAATGACCTTGACAACGCAACCTAATGCAACTGTCATGGCACCACCAACCCACAGGAAAAGTCGTCTCTTACATGACGCAGAAAACAAACAAAGCCATCAGATATACTTGATGTATCAATTAAGCAAAGCCGCCAGACTCACTTGACGCAGCAACCAAACAAAGCCATCAGACACACTTGACGCAGTGACTCACACATTCGCTTGCCAACGCACTCACACGCTAGCCATAACTCTGCACTTTAAAATCGTTCATCTCTCCACAGACTCACTGGTGTGGTAGTACTGTGGCACTAGCTTCATAAACCAGATAACATCGACGATACTCAAGTACACTTCTGTATTCTGGTTATGTTACTCTGCATCAGGCCTTAGCGTCGCTGGTTCTTACTACGACCTTCAACTGCCAGAGATTCGTCTGTATTCCTTCATGAGCCCTGCTCTCTTGCAGTTGCTTTGTTTAGTCAAAAATCCATCGTGGTCTGAAAGATGGATATCTTCTGGTTTTAAAAAATATGTGTGGATGAAATTTGTATAATCATTTTAAAATCCAAGACTGGATAGTTTTTAGTAATTAAGTTTTTATCCGTTATTTATGAACATCATATCTGTTTTTTCTTTTTTTCAATTTCAATTTATTAAAAGTTTTTCCAAAATCAAAGGCTTTTGGCGAAAGGTTTAAACCCAAACGATTTTTGGTTGAAGTTGTTGAAAATATTGTGGAATGAAAATATTTGTTGAAGAGCAACAAACAAAATCGTTTGGAAGAAAAACCGCGTAAAACAAAATGTATTATTATTTGCGAATCCTATGCAAATATAATAAAAATAATAAAATACAAAATCCAAAATGATATGATGTGAAAGAACAATGACTTGTTATAGAAAGAATTATGTAATTAATAATTAGTAATCTGTAATTTAACATCATCTGTTAATTAGAAATTCTTTCAAATCTTGCTTTAGCTTTAGAACTACACCAAAAAATTTTAATGACTAAATTTTTAATGACTAAAAAAAAGGTGCATATGCATATGAATTTAAATGTGAGATAATTTTGGCAAACTGATCGACCAAATCATTTGAGTCCACCAAATAATTTCAACTCATAGAGTCAGGCTAAATTTTCAGCTTTTAAAAATATTTTATTATAAATACATAAATTTTAATATGATAAAAAGGAAATAATATTCGAAACTGGTTTTGGTTTCAAAAAAAAAAAAAAAAAAAAGAAAAAAAAGAAAGAAAGAAAGAAAGAAAAAGAAAAAGAATACAACTTTTCTAATTGGAAAAAAATGTGAGAAAAAAGTTACTTACCTATTTACTAAAAAGTTAATCTTAAATAATTCAATCGGGTAAACAGAATAATTATTTTTTTCCCTTAAAATGAGTGTGATAGGAAAATTTGATATAAGCTATGGTGTTTTAATGTATTAAAATCGGGAATTAGTGTAAAAATTAGAGAAAAATTAGGTGATTCAAATAATAAAATATATGTTTGGTCCAGTTTTCATGCTCTCGTATGATTAACTCAAATCTAACTTCAGTTAGTTTCGTCATTTAATTTTCCAAAAAGAACTTATGAGCTCAATACATGAATGTATTATTTATTCTTGCTAAAATATTTCAAACATTAAGAATCCAGGTATTGTCTCTCTTTTGATGAAATGCAGCTGAAAAACACACACACTCTCTCTCTCTCTCACACACACACACACGCACAAAAAAAAATACCTCGAACGAATTAAAAAAAAAAGGATGAAAGGATTTATGCGAAACCGGAATAGTCCTTTTTATTGAAAAAGATAATAAATATCTGCTTTGCTAACTATATTCTATATGTTCATATATATATAACAAAAAATGCGTACTTACTAGTGTATTTATATTAAATGGAATTTATAACTAAAAATTCTTTACTGCACATCAACGCCAGATGGCAGCACGATCGAAGAAATAACGAACAATTCTTAAATCTTATAAAATTTCATTTTTCATCCCTTACTAATTTGAAAATTTTGAAAATAATTCAAATGCTAACTTGCAAAATTTGTATTTTTATATATTTGTATTTGAATTCATAAGCAATCAATTTTTTCTTCGAATGGGGGAAAATTCGATTAATCAAATTTCTAGAAATTCTTTTGAATTTAATTTTTCTCCGATTCGTTGAATTTCCTATTATCATATCATTCCACAGAATATGTGGCTTAAATTTGTATTAATTAATTGCATTCTAAAACGATAATTTGCTTGCATGCTTGAGGCTTCTTCGTTAATAAAGTTTCATTCGTTTTGTTGTACACAAAAAAAATCACTTAAAAACAGAATTTTTTTTATTGGCTTGTATGATAAATTGAATCTTTCTAAATTGTACCTATATAATTTTACAGCTGTATCTGTATTTTTAATTAAGTTATTTAAGAATTTTTGTTGCATAACAAGAGAGTAAACTGTGTATCTCAGCTGCTCATTCGAAATCGTCTACTACAAAGGAGATCGATGAAAAATAAATTATAATTTTTTTCTATCGCTTGATTAAATTGAATTAAATGAAATTAAATTGAATGAAGTAATGAAATAAGTCTTTTAGTTTCATCTATATGCCATTTCACTTATAAGAATAAAAGTTTAAATTAGACGGAGGGTAAATTTAATTTTCATTTACAATTTTTTACACACTAAAAGCTTTTAAAATAATGAAAATAAAAGCCTTTTCACTTTTATGCATGTTCTTAATTGAAGTTTATAGAAGAAACTGCATCGTACAACTCGGAGGTATGTATTTTTTTTTTTTACAAAAATTTGTGAACAATTTAACTTCCATAAGTTTTTCTTTATCTAACAGATATTTCTTTAATTACATATACATAGAGTTTTATTTCAATAAATTCTTACAAATTTTTTTATTTTAAATTATTTAGTAGAAGTTAATAAACATTTTGTAATTTTTTCTATAGAATTTTTTGAAAGTTGGAGGTTTTAATAACAGTTGAAGTACATGCAGTCGCAAAAAAAAATTGAGAGTACACCTTAATTTAACTTGATAAATCCGACTTTCAATACAAATAACACATTAACTAGAAGTCCAAACATATTTTAATATTTATATATAACAAATTGATTAATTTAAATTAAAAATAAAGAAAAATCAACGAAAAACATCTAAACTGAAAAATATCAGAAGTATATTAAATAAACATTGTTGCCTCCAAAAGTTGAGAGTACACCAACGAAATTTTTGTAATATCGCGAAAAAAAAAAAAAGAAAGTGCAAATATTTAGTTGCATGCCTTTTGGCTTTTATATGGATTTTTAGACGTCGTGGTGCTGATTAGATAAATTTTTGGTGGTATTTGAAGATATTTTCTTGCAACAATTGTTTTAAATAGAATTTGTTTCTAATTTTGTGTTTTTGAACCACTATTTTGAATGTGGATCACAGATATTCGATGGCATTGATGTCAGAGTACTGTGGTAGTGCGTCTAAAAGCTGTTTACAATGAAAAAAATAACATTATTTTAGTGTTAGGTGCTTTCTTTTTTGGGTCATTGTCCTGCTGCAAAACGAAATGTCAGTCTAAAACCAATTTTTTTGCACTTTCTTTCACATTGCTTTGATCATATAGTTCATCCAACTTGCTGAAGAAATTTCTTAAATCATAGTCAGAAATGTAAGTGCTGAAACTGGGCAAAATGTCATTAGACAAGCTGGATATATGAGTAGAATTGTAAGAGAGAAACCGGTCACCAGGTTGTCAATTCAGAAAAAAACAGTTAGAAGTTTTCAAAAACTTATCATTCGAAGAGCATTAACTTTTGGAAGAAAGTTATACTTAATGGTGAAAGAAAATCCATCATTTTTGGCAGTGGCAGACGTTACAACGTATGGAAAAAGCCTAATACTTCTTTGGATTAAAAAAAAGTACGTTTTAGAGTTAAACATTATGGACTCTATCATGATTTAGTCTGGTATGGCTTAATCCGAGATAGGAAATTTATTTCTTAATGATGGCGTTATGAACCATATGGTTTATTTAGATAATACTTCGTGGCAATCACAAGTGCAATTAGATATACTTCGTACATAGTACAAGTGCTAAAAATTTGGTTTTAAGTGAAAATTTCATTTTCCAACAAGCCAATGACCCCAAAAAAGAATGCTCTTAACGGTAAAATAATGGTGTTTTCTCATTGCAAATAGCTTTTAGACACATTACTAAAGTATATCAATGTCACTGAATATCTGTGATCCCCATTCAAAATAGTGGTTCAAAAAAATTAGAAACAAATGCTATTAAAAATAATTGTTGCAAGAAGAATGCATAAAATATAGCAAATGAGGCAATAGTTTATAATTTTATTTATGTTTAAAGTTACCTTTAATTTTCTAACCTACCACAATTTTTAGATTTTTTTGAATTATTTGAACTAGTAAAATCATTAACTAATAATTTTTGATAAATTTTTCAATAGTTTTATTACGATTATTGCGTTTAATTGTTCAATAATTTTACTACGATTAGTTTTTCAATAATTTTAATACGATTAATTTTTTATAGTTTTATTACAATTAATATGGTTAATTTTGTAATAATTTTATTGCGATTAATACTATTAATATTTTAATAATTTTTTTACGATTAATGCCATTAGTTTTACAAAAGTTTTATTACGATTAATTTTGAATAAATTTAGTACGATTAATTTTTCTATACATTTATTACAATTAATGCGATTAGTTTTTCGATAATTTTATTACGATTAATACGATTAATTTTCTAATAATTCTAATACGATTAATACGATTAATTTTTCAATAATTTTATTCGATTAATACGATTAATTTTTCAATAGTTTTAATACGATTAATACAATTAATTTTTTAATAGTTTTATTACGATTAATACGATTTTCCCAATAATTCTAATTACTTTAATCGTTTTTACCCATTATATATAAATTAAAAAACAAATGAATAAAAACATACATTTTTTCACAAAATTCGGAAAATAAAAATATAAACTGTAATAAATTATTATAATGTGAAATTAAAATAATTTAAAATATGACCAGTTGTGTTTGAAATGCCTTTTTTAAAAAATAGGTTCACAATAAAATGCATTAGTTGCTACATCATGTTCAAATTCAGCAATATTGATCTAAATATACAATTTCCAAACACTTATAATGAAAAATAAATATTTTTTATCTCTAAAATATTATGTTTTCTCACACTTTGCACTTACTTATCGAACGGCCTTGGAGTCCTATATAATTTTACGTCATTCGTTATAGATAAATGCATAATTTTTCGAATACGGAAAACCGGCTTTTACGTCTAATCGCTTATCTTTTTTTTTCTAGATGTTTTTAAACAATATGAATAATATCTGATAGAGTACTATCAGCATGCTTACAATGCTAACTATTTCGGGATATTAAAGCTGATGAAAATACTTCATCCTTTATCGGTTGTCTTGGTTACATTCTACTCTAAATGAAAGGAGTTCTGACGTTTTATCAAAATGATGATATGACTAACAAAATAGGAAGTTTCAAATTTCAATAACCCACTTTAAAATATTTTGGATACTGACACATTCTTTGCAAGGTGAAAAATCCATGGTGATTGTGCTTACTCTCATTTTTGTTTAGAAGGTAGGATATTTTCCTGTTTAGTGAATTCCAAAGCAAACAGCTGAAATTAAATTACAATGTGAGAAGTTCGAAATGTAATTAATTCGTTTAAAAATGTTTTGAGTATTTAAATTTTATCTGCAAATAGAGAAAACTTCGTGTTTGTTGTGTTTCTCGCCTTTCCTTTTGGATCCTAAGATATTTTCTAGTTTAGTGAATTACTGAGAAAATAAATAAAAAATTTCGTTTCTTTTGGATGTTTCCTTGTTTAGTGAATGTTAACCAAAAAAATGAAAGAATTTAAGTAATGTGAATTTGACATTTGTATTACAGGGTATGAAATATTTTGGATACTTAAACATTATCTTTAAATTGAAACGTCTTGGTTACACTCATTTTTTTCAAGAAGGTAAGAGGTTTTTTGTTTAGTGAATTCCAAAGCAAGTAGTTCAAATTAAATTGCAAAATGTGAGATTGAAATTTCACTAAACTTTTAAAATATTTTCGAAACTTAAATTTATCTGCAGACAGAGAAAGCTTCGGTTTGGTTATGTTTGCTTACCTTTCATTTTAAATCCTAAAAAAAATTTCTAGTTTAGTGAATTACTCGGCAAGTAGAAAAAAAGTTACATGGTGTGAATTTGAAATTTATATAATGCAATATTTGATTATTTAAATGCAATCGGTAAAAAGAAAACATTGTGATGACTGTATTTGCACTCATTTCTTTTTTTATGGTAGGATATTTTACTGTTAAGCAAATTCCAAAGTAAACAGTTAAATTGAATTACAATGTGAAAAGTTTCAAAAGCGATTGACTCGTTTAAAAATATTTTGAGTATTTAAATTTTATCTGCAAACGGAGAAAACTTCTAATTTTCTAGTTTCGTGAATTATTGGGCAAACAAAAAAAGTTATATAATGTTAATTTGAAATGTACAAAACGCAATATTTGATTATTTAAATGATTAGAAAGAAATTGTAAGAATTGTAGTGATTGTACTTGCGCTCATTTCTTTTTGGACGGTGGGATATTTCCCTGTTTAGTGAATTTCAGTCAAAAAGAGTGAAAGAATTTTCTTAATGTGAATTAAAAATTTGTATAATGGGATAAGAAATATTTTGGAGGCTTAAATGTTATCTGTAAATAGAAAACTTCTTAGTAACCGCACTTACACTCATTTCTTTCAAGAAGATAAGATATTCACTGTTCAGTAAATTCCAAAGCAAGCAATTTAAATTAACTTGCAAAGAGTGAGATGGGAGATTTGACTAATCTTTTAAAAAAATTTTTGGAAATATAAATTTACCTGAAGAAAAGGAAAATTTTTGTTGGCTTTGTCTTCTCAGCTTTCATTTTGCATCCAAAGATATTTTATTTGAGGAATTACTGGGAAAATTGAAGAAAAATGTTACATAATGTGAGTTTGAAATTTACATAACGCAGTATTATTGATTACTAAAAAAATGTTTTCACGTTTAGAGAATTCCAAAGCAAATAATTGAAATTAAATTACAATGTGAGAAGCTTGAAATGGGATTAACTCATTTTAAAATATCTCGAATGCTTGAATTTTATCGGCAAATAGAGAAAACTTTGCGTTTGTTCTGTTTCTCCCTTTCATTTTGTATCCTAAGATATTTTTTAGTTTAGTGAATTACTGGGCAAATAGAAAAAAGCTCATTTCTTTTTGGATGGCAGAGTATTTCCCTGTTTAGTGAATTTTTGCCAAAAAAGTGAAAGAATTTACGTTGTGTGAATTTGAAATTTGTATAATGGGGTAAGAAATATCTTGGACACTCAAGCCTTATTTGTAAATTGAAAACGTCGTGGTGATCGCAATTTCGCTTATTTCTTTCAAGAAGGTAAAAAAATTTCTGTTTAGTGAATCCCAAATACAATATTTCAAATTAAATTGCAGATCCATTGTGAGATTGAAATTTCGCTAAACTTTTAAAATATTTATGAAACAAAATTTCATCTGCAGACAGAAAAAACTTTATTATGATTATGCTTGTTCTGCTTTTTTTTCTGAATAGTAGAAAGTTTTCAGGTTTAATGGATTCCAGAGCAAATAATTAAAAACTTCAAAAATGGGTTTGGAAAAAGAATAAAGCGTTTAAAATATTTTAGATACTCAAATCTTATTTGCAAACGGCTGAAAACCTTGTTGGTTGTGCCTGATCTGATTCCTTTTTGAATATTTTGCTGTTTAGTGAATTTTAGAAATAGCTGAAAAAAGTGTGAATTTGAAATCTGAACATGCCATTTTTAAATAGTTAAATACTTAAAAATTGGCTGTAGAACGAAAATTTATGCATTCTCTCTTTTCTTTTTGGATGATGTAATATTTTCCTATTTAGGCCATTATAAAGTAAATTGTTGAAGAAACTTACAGAATCTGAGTTTGAAATTTGAATAGCTCATTTTAAAATATTTTGAATGTTTAAATATTGTCGCAGAGAATTTTTTTTTTCGAATTCTCTTATTTCTTTTTGGGCGGCAGGATATTTTTACAATTTACAAATTCCAAAGCAAATAAATTGAAAAACATTATACATACATTTAATTTTATATGCATAATGATACATTAATTAAACTGAAATCAGTTTAATAGTGTTCAGTTTGAAGTTGATTTATACCTATTTTTAAAAACTTACTGTGGTAATAATAACACCACCGTATATCATAACGTTCTTCTTAATTTGGAACATTAATAGACTTTCAGATTTCATTTTTAAATTCTTTATTTTATTAATTGAAGCCAAAAAATTAATGTTTGCTTATAATAAACACTAACAGTACCTGCATGGCTTTACCCATGGCACAGCATCCAAGAAGAAAAATTAACTTTAAACTAAAATCTAACCTAAACCCAATATGACCTGGGCGTATTACGCAACATTAAACATAAAAATATATACTTTTAACCACCGGATTTGCTGTGTAGGATTGAAATAACTTCCTACAGAATTTTTTAACATTTTTATTAGAATTTAATTAATCAAAAATTAAGCGATAGTTTGAAGTTTACTACTAACATTAGAGACCAAAAATATTATAAGATAAAAATTAATTTTGCACCATATTTTACCGTATACGTAGTATAGAGAGGGTACGCCGGCTTTCTGGCACAGATGTAGCGCGTCTTTCTCGTGTTCTGGGGATCCTCGGTTTGAGTCCCGAATTTTGGCATGGTTGCTCTTCTATGTGCTATCTCTGAGATGTGTGACTGTGTCCCCTTGTAAAAAGGGATTGTGCAAGCAAATGTGGTGAGTGTGTAGCTAAGTCGTACTCTTGACCCTAGTTGGCGCTACTTGAAAAACAAGACACGCTCCTTTTGGCTTAAATCTGCTGTTGTATCAGCGGGGGATTGTATAGAGGCAAGTGCTATAAGTAACAATAGAGAAGATATAGCAATCGTCAAAGAATTCGATTTCAATGTTTAGACTTCCTTCAGTTAAAAAAAACATTTTTGGAAAGTGTCCGTCTGCCTGGGACAAATTTAACTCAATAAAGCTTTGATCTAGACGAACGAAATTTCGTAAAAGTTCTTTAGACCGAATTAGTAATTTTCTGTCAGCCTTTGAACGAATTACGCTGAGAAGAAGTCCGTCTGTCCAGATCTTCATATATAGAATAACACAATAACTACAAATGAAGAGATCTAGATGGTTAAAATTCTGAAGATAATATTGGCATCTACAGTCCAGACACCTATAGAATTTTGAGCCCAATCCGATAAGAGGCTGATTGTCTATCGATCTGTACTTTTAGAAACATGTAAATTCAATAGCTTTAAAATTCTTAAACATCAAATTTCATACAGGATTTTGTGACTATAAGTGCAGTTTTAGGTCAAATTTTTGTTTTAATCAGAAGGGTAAAGCTAATCTAAAATAAGAATTCTATTTCAGGATACTATAAACCGCATTCTATGAATTAATGACCAAAAAATCTCCAAGTATCATACTATCGATTTAGTAATAGTATATATTCACACTAAATGTTAATATTGCATAACTATTGTACAACAATGTCATGCAAGACATTTTATGCATAACATCATAACCCTATGAGCCCTAACTCGCCCGAGATCGCCATTTTCAACAAGGGCCTGAGTCAGGCGTTTAGTTGAATTTAAGGCGTGATAGGTATTTCGAGACCAACACAGCATATGCTAGCTATGGGTTATTTGAAGATTATTGATGAATACTTTATCAAGTCGTACTATGCCTGCGTTCAATTAAGATCTAAATTCAATGATCGGATTTTAATGACTTTTTCAGGCTTTTTATGCTACAGATATCAAAAGTTTTTATTTATTAATCAATTAAAATGTCAAGCCTATATAGCCTGGTTGGTAGAGAGTTGGTTTCGCATTCTTTGGGTTGAAAGCTCGAACCCACCAGTCGAAGACTGTGTGAGTGGGGTGGACGCTAATTCTGTCGTGGTCACAAAGTCTTCCATGTCGAGAATAATACCGCTAGGAGTACTACTTCCGAGATGATCGTTCTATGTTTCAGATCTAAATTACGATCTGTGGATGAATGAGAGAAATGCATGAATGAAGTCCTCTACTTAAAAAGGTTTGTGACGTGAATGAACTGTAAGTCAGATTTATTCTTAGGGTGCTCAGGGGTCCATGCCCTCAGGAGCTACTGCACCCTTCCTTTCATTATAAAAAGTGGAACACGAGAACAACAACGACTATTGAAAAGCCTATTTCCGTTCTCTTTGTTTATTTTTATTAACAAGGATTGTTCAAATATTTTTTTGAAATTTTATTTTCATACTTTCTTTTCTGATACCTTATTTAAGACGACCAGGAACATTTCAAATGACTTTTAGCAATTTTCACCTAAGCAATTTGAAATTTTACAAGCAATAAGAGTAACACTATAGGAGATGACACACTAAGTTTTAACATATTATATTAATTTATTTATGAGTTAGGGAGCTTATTATAATATAATATTAGCGATAAATAACGTTAATGAAAAATGTTCCAGGCGCTCCAAATTTGTACGAAAGTGCCTCAATTTTTATTATTTTTATTTATTATTATTTTATTATTGTGATTTTTTTAAAAAAAAGTTTCAGTAGTTTTGTGTTATTACATGGGTTAATTTTGATATTTTGTACTCAAACTTAAAGATTAATCGTAATTGTTGTTTCAAAAGGGTTAGAGTAAGTAATAATAAAAATTGGAATTCTTTCGTACAAATTTGGAGCGCCTGGAGCATTTTTCATTAACGTCATTTATCGCTAATATTATATTATATTACCCTCCCTTACTCATAAATAAATTAATATAATGCTTTAAAATTTTGGGTGTCATCTTCTGTAGTGGTGCAAAAAGTCATTTTATAGGTCCCTGGTAGCCTTGATTATAAATCGACATTTCTGAATTTATTGCATCGACTAAAAAAAGTCCAATTAGATAGAAAATAAAAAAATTAACAGTTACTTTTTCTTTCCTAGCCTTTTTACAATTAGTACATTATAAAAAAAACTATGGTGACTGCTAGTTAATTTAAGAGTAGATATAGGAGAAAGTTTTGGAGTAGACCGCTCTCGCTTGATCATTTTATAAATTATTTTTTTTAAAATTATTAATCAGAATCTAATTAATCAAGAAAGAATTTGACGTTTTGACATTGTCTAATATCCTAACCACTAAAAATCATATAAAATAAAAAGGAACTAAGCCTAAGTTTTAATTTTAATTTATCATCGATTCACTGATATAAATTTAGATTCATATCTAATCATCGATACAATTTTTAATCTATTTTTTAAAGTTATGTTTATTCTACAATAGTATATTTTATTGTTGTAAAGCAACTCATATGCTTTCATTGTTATACTTCATTCCAGAACATTTTTCTATTGTTAATGAGGAGGATGTGAAGATAAGGCTTATTTTTAAACGCTAAATGTGTTTCTGATTAATTTTTTTGTTCTATCAATAATCGATTAATCTAGAAAAGTAAGCAATAATCAGAAAATTTTTAAATTTGTCTCTTTTAAAAAATTGCTATTTTCTGTGAATACAATTAATAACACAAAACTATATTATTGTTTTTATTAGCATTTGAGAACATGATCTTTTTATCATTTCATATCATTATATTATTTTGGGAATGAGGTTTTCTGGCTTTAACAGAAATCCGTATACATTTTAATCCATAGGCGAACAATTGAAATTTTATTATCTCTGCGAGCATCTCAAAAATTAATCTTTTAATAATGCGTTGCAATTGCATTAACAAAAGCTCCGATTTAAAAAAAACTAAATTAATAACTACAGCCAACAAAACCCAGAGAAAATGTCATTTTGAGCACGTGATTATATGAAATGAAATAAACTGGAAATGGAATATTTTTTAAACAATAAATGTGAGACAGCTTTTATTGAATCGTGTGCAATGCTAAAGTGGCTCATTCAATGAAACCATTAAAATGATTAAAAATATAATTTAACTTGCACGAGCACGTGGTGCTTGGCCGTTCAAGAAATGAGGTTCTGACATGATACACTGAAATATGCAAAGTAGATTTCATTTTAATCTTTTTAGTTTTGGGCTTTTGAAGCCTTAAAATGCATAGGCAAAAAGTTACATTTAAAGCATCAATTTTTCACACTTAATGTTAGGTTATGATAAAGAAGGATGCTATACTTGGTGACTTATCGCCAATAAAAAGTTACAACTTGATGCGAATGTCTGCTATGTACCCGATTCTCTCACCTATAAATATGTAACCTTAACTTTTGAAGCAGAATCTTGACAAAAGACATGGAAGACATTTTGAATTTTTAGTTTCGTTTTATTTCATACCGGGAGGCATGATTTATGTGCAAGCAGAAGAGTTGAGCACATCAACACAGAGCGACACAGATCAAAAATGAGGAAATGCTTACGAAAACTTTATCCCTGTTGTTACATACTGTGCGATTTTGATGAAGATTTTTTACACGCGTCCACAACAGGCAAGGAAATCATATGGATCTTTCAGAAAAATTTGTTTAGATCAGCAATTTTTTATCCTTTCATTCGGAGCTTGGGAATCACTGACGAAAGTATTTTTACAGAGTTTCTGTTGCATTAATTAAATAGAAATCAAATATTTGGATATTAGAATTATTCAAATAGAATTAAGTATACGAAATAAGAGAATGTTTTAGACTGAAGTTAATATAAGCTGAATTATTATTAGGAAATTAATTAAGTTTAAATTATATTTTAAAATATCATTAAATATATGTATATGTTACCGTTAAAGTATGAAATCCGTAATTTTATAGAATACCTAGTTACTCCATGAAATAACTGATCGTGTCCGTTAAAGTGTAAAACGCTCTTGTATCTCATGGTTTAACTAGTTATTTCATAGAATTACGATCTGCAGCCCGTTAAAGTGTAAAATAATCTATATCATATATCTCGCAAGACAAATGCATTTACCTTCCACCCCTACTGCATTTATGAATTATTCCAGAGAGATTAAATTAATACCATTAAATTAATGTCGAATAAATATCATTCTGAATCCTCTTTGGGGTTTATCGTCCGTATCCCAGTGCCTGAAGATGACAGAGGAAAAGGTGATGCCTGATCTATTTTAGCTATTATCGTAAAATAACCGAAGAAGGATTTTTCCAATTCGGCACAAGAACGGCCGCATAAAACAACTATATTCCTGATCCCAGTTCAGGGTTTGCGAACAAAAAATTAATTAAAATCGAAGAAGTACCGGATGTAGAAATATCACCCCGGTCGGTTGCTACAGCTCAAAGTTTAGGTACTGGTCAGGGATTAAAAAAATGTTCGCGTAAAACCCAGTGTGTCAACAAAAAATGTTTTTGTTTTAGGAATAATGTTCTTTGTAATTCCAAGTGTCATTTTAGTAATCCTTGTAGTAACAAATGATTTTATGGTATGCTTCCATAAATACCATTTATACGCTGATTAAATTAGATAAATCGCTTCTTTTTCATTTTAATTGTCTATCATTAGTTGATTTATAGAATACCTAGTTATTTCATAGAATAATTAGTTGAAGTGTCAAATTAATAACATAATACACACTTTAACGGACACAATCAGTTATTTCATGAAATAAATTGGTATTCTATAAAATAACAGCATTATATACTTTAACGGTAACATATATACATACACCAATAAGCAATTGAACAGCTTTGATAAACAGAGATAAAAACAACTTATTTATATTCAATAGTTGATAAAGTCTTCACCTGAGACAATTACAGCCACAATCTACTAGAGCTTGCTATCCAGTGTTTGAATGATGGCCAGTGGTGTTTTGTTGGAGAAGAACATGGTAGGTTTGCTCATAGATTATGGAGGGCTGCTTACTTAGTTCGACGATCTAACTCCCCATGTGGTTTTCTATATGATACAAGTCTGGATTCAGGTTAAACTGCATGTCAAGTGGTGTTGCCATCCTGGAAATGTTAATAATCCAATCGATAAATTTGCCACAACATAGGAAGCAAATTATTCGGCATTGAACTTTTCACGAAATGGGATCAAGTGTTCCATTCCATACGGTGAGAAGTATCCCCAAAACATAATTTCACAATCGCCAAATTTTACTGTAGTCACAATGCATTTTGCCAACGACTTTGTCCATGCACACGCCAAACTCAGGCTTAGCCAATCAATTGGCAGAGATTCAGTCTCCACTCATCTACGGTCCAATTACGACGTGTCTTACACCACTTCAAACGAACAACTCTGTTGGATTTTGCTATCAGACACTTATGGGAGGCAACAAGTGCATGGAAACAAAGCAAATGTTCTTCTTTTCAGATGGTATTTTACAAAACAACAATCCCAGATTTTGTTGGAACAACAGGAGTACAGTTTGGTGTGGTTTTTTCGAATTTCTTTGGACAACATTCGTCGATCTCTATCTCTTAGTTTCGTGGGTCTGACGGGTCGAAGCACATTCTGATATTCACTTTTCATCTTTAAATTCAAAATCACAAAAGGGATTGCCAGTTTTGGAATGTTTAGCTTGCTAGGTATGTCCTTTGAGAATCAATCATTTCTGTGACATCTGACTATTATTCCTTTCTCCAAGTCAAACAGCTTTGAATTTTGTAGCATCTTATGTGCGATTTATACCAGTGTTGTTTTCTACACAATATTTAAGTACAAAAGGCGTGATGTAGACCGGGACCGTAAATATCTCCACTTTTACCTGCTGTTAAAATAAAGATTAAAATGAACTCTGCTATGCATATTTCAATGTATCATGCCAAAACAAAATTTCTTGAACGGCCAAAGCACCACGGGCTCGTGCAAGTTAAATTATATTTTTGTTCGTTTTAATGGTTTCGTTGAATGAGTCACTTTAGTATTGCAAACGATCCAAAAAAACTTTGTCACGCATTTATGGTTTTAAAAAAATATCACATTTCCTATTTATTTCATTTCATGAAATCACGTACTCAAAACGACATTTTTCTAGGTTTTATTGCCTGTAGTCATTAACTTATTTTTTTAATGAGAGCTTTTGTAAATGCAATGGTAACGTGTTATTAAAAGCTCATTTTTTGAGATGATCATGCAGATAAAAAATCTTAATTTTTCGTCTATGAATTTTTGCTGACGCCAAAAACCTCATCCCAAAAGCAACATCGTGATCTGACATGATAAAAAAGGGAGCGCAAACGATTTTGAGATGAAAAAATTATCTTATAAATATTGAC
Organism: Argiope argentata; assembly: GCA_026289955.1. NCBI lineage: Eukaryota > Metazoa > Arthropoda > Arachnida > Araneae > Araneidae > Argiope > Argiope argentata. The sequence goes on from JAOUZG010040699.1 coordinate 136,181, forward strand.
GCGTGTTTAATTAGACAGATGTGTGATTGTTTAAAACCGTTTCAGTTGAGTTGTTGAGATTCTGGTCTAGAGAAAAACAATTTTACAATTTGATTGATTTTGAGATGACGAAAACCTGTCTCTTTTCTAAATGTTGGTAATTGCGAAACATGAGTCATTTTAGACCATGACGTTTTTGTGTCGGTTTGATACCACGTGACCTTAAGACATAATGCCCTCATACGATAACTTAAAATTTGCCATTGCAGCTTTTAATTTTGTATTAATAACCAATTGCTTTCCTATTGAAGTACACTAACTTCCTATTGAAGTGCACACTTTTTTTGCTGCTGTTGAGAAACATCAGCAAAAAAGCGGTTTTTTTTAGCGAATAATCCTCTGAAGTCTCTATCAAAAATAAAGATGATCTTTTCTAGGTATCTGTTTCTATGTGTTTATCTATAGGCATGCTGACACTATATAAGCCAAACCATTGGCCTACTACTACCAAATTGGCACAGATATACCTTTAAGGTTAAAAGGTGCATCTTGGAACAATTTTTTAAAATATTAATAAGACTAAAATTTAATTGAATATTAATATGAATTTTGAAATTTTTTTAACGACGATTTTTAAAAATATGATAATGCAAAGATGATTTATAAATCATCATAAATTTCACAAAATAATCTTTTCAGTTTTATTAATTTAATATTCGAGCGAGCGAGACTTACTCTGAGCGGTGTTTTATCAAAATTTAATGCAAATTTATTAATTAAAAATAAAGAACGCATACCAAATTTTATTACTCTAGCTCCAAGAGGCTTTGATTTATCCTTGTCACAGATAGACATATGGACAAAACAATAACTGTGTTTCCTGCACTCAAGGAGGTCTGAATTCAAAATTTTATCAAAATATCCTATACAAATTTTTCGACAATTACTATACTTTATCTACAAGTGAAAGTAAAAAATATAAAGTATATGAGAAAGTTAAAAAATACGAAGTATATGAGAAAGTAAAAAATATAAAGTATATGAGAAAGTTAAAAAATGCTAAGTATATGAGAAAGTAAAAAAATACTAAGTATATGAAAAAGTAAAAAAATACTAAATACATCAGAAAGTAAAAAAAGACTAAATATATTGGAACATATGAGCTAATAAGTAAATGAGAAAGTAAAATATACTATATGAGAAAGTAAATAAAATACTAAATATATGAGAAAGTAAAAAAAATTCTAAATATAAGAGAAAGTAAAATAATACTAAGAATATGAGAAAATTAAAAAAAAATACTAAGTATATGAGAAAATTAAAAAATACTAAGTATATGAGAAAGTAAAATAAAATTCTAAATATAAGAGAAAGTAAAATAATACTAAGGATATTAGAAAGTAAAAAAAATTACAAAGTATAAGAGAAAGTAAAAAAAATACTAAGCATATGAGAAAGTAAAACAATGCGGAGTATACCAGACAGTAAAAAAAATAAAAACAATAAAAATGGTTGTAACTTCTCATTTATAAAGCTAATTAATAAACTGGTTCTAAAAATTAAAAAACCGTAATTAATTTTTCCAAAATAAAATTGTAATCGTTGAATATTTTTGGTGAGTTTTTAAATGCTGCGAAAGTTTTCATTCTGCGATAATCTACTCTGAACTAAATGTCCAAACAAATTTTTTAAAACTGTTTTCTTATTTAGCAGCGGCAAATTAGATTACTCTAGGACCAGAAACCAGTCCCGTGACGAGTTTTGAGATTTCTTGCATTGTATCATGTGTGCATGATGCAATTAAAAAAGTATGTCGCATTATCATGTTAAAATGTAAGTTAACATTATCAAATAGATTCAAAATATAGATTCCATGACATGTTTCACTATCCAAAGGCTGTCTTTCTCTTCTTTGTAAATAGGCTGAGTAACCTGCTTTACATTTTGTCTTGAGTAATCTTTTGTCCACAACGATTGGATATCTAACAGAAAATTTCATGCTTTTATTTATTCTCTAAATTATATAATAATGGTTTTTTAAGCTTCATTAAACATATAACAGTTTGCTAATTACCTTAATTAATGATAAGTAAAAATTCTTTGAGTGTAAGCTGATTTTTGCATTTTTTGTATGAAATTTGAAGTTATTGTTCGTACATCAATTATTTAACATTACTTCGGGTCCTAAGTAATTTAATACTTTAATGGTCCTAAATTTTGATAGGAAATACTTACTTTCATTTCTTTTGGAATGAAAATTACATAATTATAAACAAAAGGGTACTTTTCCGTTTGCCGGGCCCCAGCGAATAATTACCAAAGAAATTTGGCTGAATTTTAAATTATTTGGTAATTTTTCGCCTTAAAATAGCGGTAAGAAATTTGGCGAAATTCTACATTATTTGGCGATTTTTTTGCTCGAGGCTGGCTGACAAAAAATATCAACAGAAGTTAAAAGATTTCCACTTTAACTAAAATATATTTTAGCACATTTCATTTTTAAGTGCAAAGTTTTCAAGGTTTTATTTTGGTGACAGACATTTTTGGGCCTTTTCTTCAATAGTGCTTATTAAAAAATGAAACTCTTTTTTTCCTTCACAAATCTCGTCATTTTTCTAATTTAAAAGCAAATAATAATAATAATAATAAATCAATAAATAAGTTAAAACCAATGAAGACTGTCAATATATTTGAATTCCAACTTCCAAAGAAATGCTTTATTTAACTATAAGATTTGCAATCACATTACAAAACCAGTAATTTATTACGCATTTGGATTCACTTTAAAATATAAAACTGGCTCTAAATCTAAACTGGTAAGATTTGGTTTGAATTTTCCTTTTATTAAATTTTTTAAAATAATTAAATTAAATGAAGAAAAATTAAAAACTCGACGCACGAATAAAGTTGAAGTTTTGTTTCTGTCCTTGAGTTTATTTCCAATATGGCAACTCAAACGAACAGTATAGTTATAACAACTAAAGCGTTATTTATTTACTAATGTGTTCGCTTATTGCATAGTGCATCGACAATAACTAATTCTATGAGAATTAAAAATTAAAATCTATCGAAAAATAAACATGGGTTAAAGAATATAAGTAAAAATTGTAATTTATAATTAAAAAGCATTTTTATTGATAATCTCTCTCTCTTTA